>QJOA01000469.1:0-51751 GCA_004155915.1 Monosporascus sp. CRB-9-2
TAAGTTAATAACGTATTAATTTATTCCGACTTTAAAAAAATTAAGAATACTGTATAAAAGTTATTTATTAGTTATATAACGTTAACTTTTAAAAAGATATTAAAAAGTTCCGGTTTAACGTTAAAAAAATAAATTATTTTAATATTATTATAAAAATAAACGTAGGTATTTTTATCGATTTAATTAAAATTAAAGTAATTTAAAAATAAAAGTTCGAAAATTTTAATAGCCGTACCGTATTTCGTTTATTTATAGGATTTTGTAATTATATACGAATGTTTTATTATTATAAAAATGGTATAGCCGAATTATTAAATCGTTTGTTAAAAAAGGATATTTTTTTCGTAATAAAATTTAAATAAAAACAAGTTTTTAAGAAAATAAACTAGTTTATTTACGAAATTTTAATTTTTATTTCTTTTTAACTTAATTAACCGATTAAAGTAAAAATAACCGTATTTTGTAACGTAATTAAAAATGATATTTAGTAATAATAAAAAGATAATAAATAAAAATTTGTAAAATATTTTTCGAAAATTATAATTTTAGCAAAAAAGGTATATTTTATTTAAAATCGAAAATTATTTATTATAGTTTAAATTTTCGATTATAATTGCTACGAACTTTAAAGATAAAAGTTTTTTATTAAAATTAATTATTAAATTTTATTATACTTTATAAATAAACCTATTTTTTTATGCGTTAAATTTGATAAGCCGATTTTTTTTTAATTTCGATATTATTTTTTAATATCGATCTAGTAAATATTGTTACGGCCAGTGAAGTATAGCATGATAGTTAGTTTATTAGCGCTATAAACGAAGATTTTAAGCTGAAAAAAAGAAGAAAGGAAAGGCAGAGTTATAAAGTGCGTAAAAATTTATAAATGTTCTTACTTTTTGTATAGCAGGTAGTTAGTTTGTATGGTAACTATTAGCCTTACGTAACGGTTACCAGCTTTACGGTTTAATCCTAATGGTTGTTATTATATTACCCTTTTCCAGAAATTGTATACGATTAAAAAGAATATGCGAATTTTTATTAATTATAAATATGGTTTTTTTTATTAATCCGGTTCTTATTTTCGCGGCTTTATTATTATCGGGGTAATTTTTATTAATTTCGTCGGCCGCCGTTATACGTATTTATTTTTATAAATAAACCGGTAATTTAAATATTTTAAGATATTTTATATAAAACCGTTTTATTACAATCGGTACGTTTTTAAAATTAATTACGAAATATTATATTTCGTTAAAATCGTAACCTTTTTATTTAATTTAATATTATAATTTTTTATAACGTCCGTTAAGTTTTAATTATTTAATTTATTTTATTTCGAATTTTAATTTACCGTTAATTTTTTTAAATAACGATAATATTTGGGTTTATTAAGGTAACGAGTTATCGTTAACTTTATATAACCGATTAACGTAAAATAAGTTAATTATTTTATAATTCGGCGGCAAATTAAAAACGAAATTATATCCGTATTTTTCCATAATTTTAAAAGGTTTTATTTATTATAAATTTAAACGAATAATTAATATTTACGTTACGAAATTTTTTTATAAAAAAAAACTTTATTACCCATTTTAAAATTAATTTAATAACGTTTTTTATTAACTTATATCTTTTAACGTTTTTACGTTTTTAATGTAACGTTTTTAATTTATTTAACGATTATTAATATTTATTAAATTAAATTAATTTTTACCTTTATTATATTTAAATTTAATAATAATAAATTTCGGATATTTTTATTTAATATAATTTTTAACGGGATTATATTAATCGACGAATATTAAAATAAATTATATACAAAATTTAATGCCGGTATATATACGTTTTAATCGTTTTAATATTTATCGATATGAAAACGTAAACGTTAATTTAATTTTTAATTCGTAAATTTAATAACTTTTTAAATTTACGAATATAAAGCGTTTTTATAACGATATTTTATACCGGTAAATTTGTTTAATTTAATTAAAAATTAAAAAATAAATTATTTTACGTTATTATTAATTTAAATAATAAGTATTTTAAGGAAATAATATAAATATCGATAATATTAATTAATTAAAATTTTAATAATATTAATTTTTTTTACCTAATAAAGTTATTATAATTTTACTAAATTTATCGATAAACGTTTATATATAATTATAACCGTAACGATTTTTTGGTATATTTTTTTCCGTCGACAATAACGTAATTTTAAATATTATTCAAAATAAAAAGAAAATAAAAAATTTCCGGAATTTTATTTCGAAACGTTTTGTTTTAATAATAATCGTAATAATTCCGAATATATTATCGGATATTTTGTTTAAATCGAGGTTAAGTATATTTCCGGATTAATATCTTAATTATTTTATTTTAATTAAAATATGTAAATATTTTAAATACGTAAATTTTGTAAATAAGTACGGTATAAAAAAAAATACGATCGTTAATTAATTTTTCGAGTATTATTAATTTATTATCCTTTTTACTTAAATTTTATATTTCGTTTTCGTAACGGATAAAATCCATTAAATTAGTATTTTATAAAATATTTTCGATTCGTACCTTAATTGGCATTTTGTTAATAATAACGATAAAAAGGTTTAATCGTTTTGGCGGAATTAAAACTTAATTCCTTTTTTTTTAAAAAAGTTTTAATTATAAATAAATTTATCGTTTTTCGTAATAAAATATCCGCGGTAATATTTTTTTTACCAGATTAATATTAAAAGGTAATATTAAAGATAAAAAAAAATTAATTTATCGGATTTAACGCGTAAAAAAAGCGCATTTGTTTGCAAAATATAATAAAATTTAATAATTAATAATAATAAAAAATTTTTATTTTTAAAATTTAAAGTAATAATATCCGGAAATTTGGATTATCGTAAGCAGCTTTTAATTTTAAATAAGATATGTTTTTTTTATTAAGGTTATAATTTTCGAAAAATATTTTATAAATTTTTATTTGTTATTTTTTATTATTATTAAATAATACCTTTAATTACGTTACGAGATACGTTTATTTTTATTTTAATAAATCGGTTAAATTAAAAAAAAGCTAGAAGTAAAATTTTATAAATAAATTATTTTATTTTTTCGAAAATTTGTTTTATTTAAATTTTATTACGAAATTTTTTTTTTAATAAGCGGTTTAATAATTCGGTTATATCTTTTTATAATAATAAAAATATTCGTACGTAATTATAAAATTTTATAAATAAACAAATTACGATACGGTTATTAAAATTTTCGAATTTTTATTTTTAAATTACTTTAATTTTAATTAAATTAATAAAAGTATTTACGTTTATTTTTATAATAATACCGAAATAATTTATTTTTTTAAAGGTTAACTTTATATTACCGGTAAATAATTTTTTCGTAATATTTTTCATATTTTTTTTTAAAGCCGGAATAAATTAATACGTTATCGGCATAAATATTCGCATAAAAATTAAAAAGTTTATATAATTAAATATTAATAAATAATTTTTATTAAATAAGATTTATTTTAAATTTAAATAAAAATATTTTTTATTAAAACGTTTTTTAACGGGTTTTAAATATTATTAAATATTTCGATTTAATAATAATATAAAGTTTATAAAATGTTTAAATAATATCGATTTTCGTAAAACGTTTAATATTTCGATAAGTAAATATAATACCGTTAAGTAAAAAAATTAAAATAAAGTAATTTTTTAAATATTTATTTTTTTAACGGTAATCGATATAAAACCGACGTTTTAACGAATAAGATTTTAGGGTAAATAAAATTAAAATGGCGTTTTTTCGTATATATAATTCGATAAAGTTTATTTTTAATAATTTATTTACCATTTTTTTTAAACGGAAAATATTAAATAAGCATCCGGTAAATAAAGGATTTAAAGGCGGATATTAGCCGGTTAAGTTCCAGAATTATATTATAGCCAGGTCGGAAATCTAAAAAAGTATTAGCTTTTTTTTTTGAAAAGAATTTTTTTAGGTAGGCGAAAGGTTTTAATAAAAGCTTCCGGATTCGTTTTACGTATTCCGGATTCTTATTTTCGGAAAAAAGGATCCTTTAACCGTTATATATTTTCCATTTTTGGAAAGCGGTTACCGTTATAACGTTCGACTTTTTATTTTTTTTAAAAATAACTTTTTAAGGTAACAGATATTTACTTTATCGTTCCGTACGGGGGTTAGTTTTTAACTTATTTATTAATAAGGCAATAACTGCGTTATTTTTAAAAATTTTTATAACGGAAATGGTCGGCTTAATATTAGATATATTTAGTATATTTTGGTTTATTATATTTAACGGAATAATAGGTACGGATATTAAGGTGGAATTGTTTTCGGGTTTTTTTTATAAACGTTAAAAAATCTGGTATTATTTATTGGCCTTTTTTATAGTATAATTACGGCGGTAGACGTTTTTTTAAATTTTAAGGTTAACGTATTCGTTTAATAAATATCGAGCTAGGAATTTAATTACCGGTAAGAACTTAACTAAAGTTAATAAGTTATCGGTTTAAATAATATTGTTATTTTTGTAATTTAATAATAAATTATATTTTTTTATTTAATCGAAACCGATAAAAATATCGTATTTAATATTTATAATTTAAAAAATTTAATTAGGAAAACGTTATCCGTTAATTTCGAATATTATAATTATTTAGGTTTTTATTTAATTAATAAATTATTTCCGATAATTTTATAATCAAATTAATTTTTTTAACCGGATAATACGGATTTATAATTATTTTTTTACTTATTTAGCGAAAAAAGGGTTAACGAAAAGTTGGGTTTATATTTTAATATTATAAAAAACGGTAATACGTAAGTTAATTTCCGATAAAGGCTTACCGGTATTATCCAAAATTTTCGATTTGCCGGGATTATTATTCGAACGGAAATTTTTATTTTTATTTTTTGGTTTATTAAGGTTATATAATTAAAGTTTACGTTTTTATTAACGTTTTTTATAAATAAGCTAGTTATTATAAACAGTTATAATAATACGGTTATAAAACTTTTTATAAATAACGTTAAAATTACGGTTATTTTTAAAAATATATAAGTTAAGGTTTAAGGAAATATATTTTTACAAAACTTACTTTTATTCGTTTTCGGCAATTTTAGCTTTTTAAGCGAAAACGTTAAATTTAAAAATAAAATTATAAATATTTTAATATTTACCAGATTTAAAAGTAAAAATACGAAAGATTTTTTTGGTAACGGAAATTTAATTCGGATCGTAATACGATAATTTTAGTATTTAAATTATTTCGGTTACGTAAAAAAACGGTTACGTAATTAATCGGTCACAAATTTTAATTATTTATTCGGCTTTTTTTTTAAAAAAGCTTATTAAGTAAATTATACGGATTTTTTCGTTTCGAAAGGTTGGTTTGTTTATTTTGAATTTATTTACGATTTTACGAATTTAAATATTAAATTTTATTTTGTTACCGTTAAACTTAGCAAAATTATTAACGTAAGTTTTTTTTTTCGCTTATAATTAAAATTCGTATTATTAATTTCCGCAAATTTGCGAAAAGCGGGTTATGCTGTTATATTGGTAAGGCGAAACGTATTAATATTACCAAAAACGTTATTAATTATGTTTTCCCGGCGAAGGCGGTCGGCATCATCGGAAAAAGTAGGGGAATGATAGCTTTATCTGGCCTAAAAGTAAGCAATTTCGTCGCGGAATTTCTAAAGTTCTCCCTGGATATCCTGGTTATTATTAGGCATCTTATCGATCAGCTGCTTATTAGGGTTAATTTTTTGAATAGTTATGATCTTGGTTTTAATAATTTTAATTTAATAAACTTTTTATTTTTACAAATTCGGTTTCGTTTTGCGGTACGTCGTTTTTTGCCGTTTTTTAAGGTATTTATCGTTTTTTATATTCTTAATTTTACTTTTAATTAATTTAAGTTGCTTTAAACGTCAATTAGTTAATAAGTAGTTTTTCCTAATAGATATTTAGTTTTAATACTAGTTAATCTGGGTTTTGGTTTTAGGTCTGGTCTGAAACGTATTGTTTTTTGTTATTACGTATCAACGTAAAAGAGGTATAATATTTTATTTATTGATCGTTAAGTTAACGAGGAAGGAAATAAGCTTAAAATAATATTACGGCCAGTAAAGTATAGCATAATAGCTAGTTTATTAGCGTTATAAACGAAGATTTTAAGCTGAAGAAAAAAAGAAAGGAAAGGCAAAGTTGCAAAATGCGTGAAGATTTATAAATGTTCCTACTCTCTGTGTGGCAGGTGGCTAGTTCGTGTGGCAACCGTCACATGGGGCTGACAGCTGCCATACGAACTAGCTACCTGCCACACGGAGAATGGGGATATTTGTAGATCTTTACGTATTTCGCGGTTTTGCCTTTTTTTCCCTTTTTTTTCAACTTAAAATCTTCGTTTATAACGTTAATAAACTAGTTATTATGCTATATTTCGCTAGCCGTAACATTATTCTAAGCTTATTTCCTTCTTCGCTGGCCTAACGATTAATAAAAAAAGGTATTACACTTTTTTTACGTCGATACGTAATGACAAAAAACAATACGTCCTAAACCAGACCTAAAACCAAGACCCAGATTAACCAATATCAAAATTAAATATTTATTAAAAAAGATTATTTATTAACTAATTGATATTTAAAATAACTTAAATTAATTAAAAATAAAATTAGGAATATAAAAAACAAAATATTTCGTTAAAACCTAAACTAAAATTCGGAAAACGACATATTATAAAACGAAACCGAATCCGTAAAAATAAAAGGTTTATCAAATTAAAATCAAAATTATCAAAACTAAAACCATAATTATTGAAAAACCGACCCCGATAAATAATTAATCGATAGAATAATTAACGATAATTAAAATATCTAAGAAAAACTTTAAAAATTTCGTAACGAAATCGTTCGCCTTTAGGCCAAATAAAGCCATTATTTCCTTATTTCTTCCGACGACGTTAACCGCTTTTATTAAAAAAAACATAATTAATAACGCTTTCGGTAACATTAATATATTTCGCTTTATTAATACAATAACATAATCCATTTTCCGCAAATTTACGGAAATTAATAACGTAAATTTTAATTATAACCGAAAAAAAAAACCTTTTTAATAATCTAACCAAGTTTAATAATAAGAAATTTAAATTTAATACTTAAATCCATAAAATCGTAAATAAGTTCGAAATAAATAAACCGATTTTTCGAAACGAAAATATTCGTATAATTTACTTAATAAATCTTTTAAATAAAAAGGCCGAATAAATAAATAAAATTTATTATTAATAAATTATATAATCTTTTTTTTACTTAATTTAAATAATCTAGGTATTAAAATTATTATATTATAATCCGAACCAAACTTTCGTTATTAAAAAAACTTTCCGTATTTTTATTTTTAAATCCGGTAAAAGTTAAAACATTTACGATTTTATTTTTAAATTTAACGTTTTCGTTTAAAAGGCTAAAATCGTTAAAGATATATAAAAACAAGTTTTATAAAAATATATTTCCTTAATTTTTAATTTACGCCTTTTTAAAAATAATTACGATTTTAACGTTATTTAAAAACATTTTTATAATTACGTTATTATAATTATTTATAATAATTAGTTTATTTATAAAAAATGCCAATAAAAATATGAACCTTAATTATATAACCTTAATAAACCGAAAAATAAAAATAAAAAATTCCGTTCGAATAATAATTCCGACAAATCGAAAACTTTAAATAATATCGGTAAACCTTTATCGGAAGCTAAAAAAAAATTTATTAAAAAATTAATACGTACTTTAATTATAATAAAACGAAACATAAAATTAATAATTACTTTAATAAAAAAAAGGTCATTACGATAAAAATAATAAAAAATTCGTTTAATTTTAATAAATCGGAAAAAAAATAAAACCGTTAAAAAATTCCTTAATAATCTTTTTTATATTAACAATAACGGAAATAAATAACCTTAAAAAATACAAAACTTTTATCAAAATTATATAAATTTAAATAAATAAAATTAACTTACGTATTACCGCTTTTTATAATACCGAAATATAAACCCGATTTTTCGCTAACCCCTTTTTTGCTAAATAAACGAAAAAATAATTATAAATTTATATTATCTGGTTAAAAAAATTAATTTAATTATAAAATTACCGAAAATAACTTACCGGCTAAATAAAAACTTAAATAATTACAATATTTAAAATTAATAAATAACGTTTTTCCGATTAAGTTTTCCAAATTATAAATATTAAATATAATATTTTAATCGGTTTTAATTAAATAAAAAAATATAGTTTATTATTAAATTATAAATATAAAAACATTATCTAGCTTAATAACCTTTTAAATTTCACCAAGTTCTTACCAATAATTAAACTTCCAGCTCGATACCTGCTGGATAAATACGTTAACTTTAAGATTTAGGAAAATATTAATTAATATAACCGCATTATAAAAAAAGCCGATAAATAATATTAAATTTTGTGACGTTTATAAAGAAAACTTAAAAATAACCTTAAGTTAATATCTATACCCGTATTTATTACTTTATTAAATATATTAAATAAAAAAGACATACCGGATACATATAATATTGAACTAACTATATATAATACCAAGCCGACCATTTACGATACTAAGCCGACCATTTCCGTAATAAAAATCGCTAAAAATAATATAATTATCGCCTTGATAATAAACAAATTAAAAATTAACCTTTATAGGGAATAATATAACAAATTTCCGTTACCTTAAAAAATTAAACGTTATAACGTTAACCGTTTTATAAAAATAAAAAATATATAACGGTTAAAAAAGTTCCTTTTCCCTAAAATAAAAATCCGAAATACGTAAAATAAATCCGAAAACTTTTACCAAAACATTTTATTTATTTAAAAAATTCTTTTCAAAAAAAAATTAATATTTTTTTAAATTTTCGATTTAATTATAACGTAATTTTAAAACTTAACCGGTTAATATTTACCTTTAAACCTTTTATTTATTAAACGTTTATTTAATATTTTCCGTTAAAAAAATAATAAATAAATTATTACAAATAATTTTATTAAATTATATATATAAAAAAACGCCGTTTTAATTTTATTTACTTTAGAACTTTATTTATCGGAACGCTGGTTTTATATTAATTAACGTTAAAAAAATTAATATTTAAAAAACAACTTTATTTTAACCTTTTTATTTAATAGTATTATATTTAATTACCGAAATATTAAACGTTTTATTAAAATTAATATAATTTGAATATTTTATAAATTTAGTATCGTTATTAAATTAAAATATTTAATAATATTTAAAACCTATTAAAAAACGTTTTAATAAAAATATTTATATTTAAATTTAAAATAAATTTTATTTAATAATAATCGTTTATTAATATTTAATTATATAAATCTTTAAATTATTACGTAAATATTAATGCCGATAACATATTAATTTATTTTAGTTTTAAAAAAAATATTAAAAATATTATAAAAAAATTATTTATTAATTATATAAAATTAATTTTTAAAAACATATTAAAAAGTTCCGATTTAACGTTAAAAAAATAAATTATTTCGGTATTATTATAAAAATAAACGTAAATATTTTTATTAATTTAATTAAAATTAAAATACTTTATAAATAAAAATTCGAAAATTTTAATAATTATACCGTAATTTATTTATTTATAAAATTTTATAATTATGTACGAATATTTTATTATTATAAAAACGGCATAATTAAATTATTAAACAGTTTATTAAAAAGAATTTTTTTTATAATAAAACTTAAATAATTTTTTTTTCCAAAAAATAAAATAATTTATTTATAAAATTTTAATTTTAATTCTTTTTTTCGATTTAATTAATTAAATAAAATAAAAATAAACGTATTTCGTAACATAATTAAAAATATTATTTAATAATAATAAAAAAAATAAATAAAAATTTATAAAATATTTTTCGTAAATTATAATTTTAATAAAAAAATATATTTTATTTAAAACCGAAAATTATTTATTATAATCCAAATTTTTAAATATTATTATTTTAAATTTTAAAAATAAATCTTTTATATTATTATCAATTATTAAACTTTATTATATTTTATAAATAAACGTATTTTTTTTACGCGTTAAATTTAACAAACCGATTTTTTTTTAAATTTTAATATTACCTTTTAATGTTAACTTAGCAAAAAAAATATTATTACGGATACCTTATTTCGAAAAACGATAAATTTACTTATAATTAAAATCGGAAAAAAAATTTTAAGTTTTAATTTTATTAAAACGATTAAAATTTTTTAGGGTTATTATTAACGAAATACCGATTAAAAGATAAATCGAAAATATTTTATATAATATTAATTTAACCGATTTTATCCGGTATAAAAATGAAATTTAAAATTTAAAGAAAATTAATAATAAATTAATAATATTTAAAAAAATAATTAACGGTTATATTTTTTTCCGTATTGTATTAATTTACAAAATTTACGTATTTAAAATATTTATATCTCTTAATTAAAACAAAATAATTAAAATATTAATATAAAAATATACTTAATTTTAATTTAAACAAAATATTCGATAATATATTCGGAATTATTATAATTACCGTCGAAATAAAACGTTTTAAAATAAAATTTTAAAACTTTTTTACCTGTTTTTTATTTTAAATAATATTTAAAATTATATCGCCGTCGATAAAAAAAATATATTTAAAAATCGTTATAATTAAAATTATATATAAATATTTATTAATAAATTTAATAAAATTATAATAACTTTATTAAATAAAAACATCAATATTATCGAAATCTTAATTAATCGATATTATCGATATTTATATTATTTTTTTAAAGTATTTATTATTTAAATTAATAATAATATAAAATAATTTATTTTTTAATTTTTAATTAAATTAAATAAATTTACCAGTATAAAATATCGTTACGAAAACGGTTTATATCCGTAAACTTAAAAAACTATAAAATTTATAAATTAAAAATTAAATTAACGTTTACCTTTTTATATTAATAAATATTAAAATAATTAAAGCGTATATATATTAATATTAAATTCTATACATAATATATTATAATATTTATTAATTAATATAATTCCGTTAAAAATTATATTAAATAAAAATATTGGAAATTTATTTTTATTAAATTTAAATATAATAAAAATAAAAACCGAATTAACTTAGCGGATATTAATAATCGTTAAATAAATTAAAAATATTTAAACGTTTATAAAAAAGCAGCGTTAAAACTGTAAAAACGTTAAAAAATATAAATTAATTAAAAACATTATTTAATTAATTTTAAAATCGGTAATAAAATTTCTCTTTATAAAAAAAATTATATAACGTAAATACCGGTTATTTATTTAAATTTATAATAAATAAAACTTTTTAAAGTTATAAAAAATATAAATATAATTTCGTTTTCGATTTATCGTTAAATTATAAAATAATTAATTTTTTTTATATCGATTAATTATATAAAACCGATAATAACTTATTACCTTAATAAACTTAAATATTATAATTATTTAAAAAAGTTAATAATAAATTAGAATTTAAAATAAAATAAATTAAATAATTATAATTTAACGGATATTATAAAAAGTTATAATATTAAATTAAATAAAAAGGTTACAATTTTAATAAAATATAATATTCCGTAATTAACTTTAAAAATATACCGATTATAATAAAACGGTTTTATATAAAATATTTTAAAATATTTAAATTACCGGTCCGTATATAAAAATAAATATATATAATAACGGCCGACAAAATTAACGAAAATTATTTTAATAATAATAAAGCCGCAAAAATAAAAACCGGATTAAAAAAAAACGGTATTTATAATTAATAAAAATTTGCATTCTTTTTTTAATCGTATATAAATTTTTAAAAGGGAATAATATAACGGTAACTGTTACGGCTAGCGAAATATAGTATAATAGCTAGTTTATTGGCGTTATAAACGAAGATTTTAAGCTAAAAAAAAGAAGAAAGAAAAGGCAAAGTTGTAAAATGCGTAAAGATTTATAAATATCCTTATTCTTTTTATAGCAGGTGGTTAATTCGTATGGTAGCTGTCAGCCTTACGTAACGGTTGCCAGCCTTACGGTTTGATCCTAATAACTGCCATTATATTACCCTTTTTTAGAAATTTGTATACGATTAAAGAAAGTATACGAATTTTTGTTAATTATAAGTACCGTTTTTTTTTTGTTAATCCGGTTCCTGTTTTCGCAGCCTTATTATTATCGGAATGGTTTTCGTTAATTTTATCGGCCGCCGTTATACGTATTTATTTTTATAAACGGATTAATAATTTAGATATTTTAAGATATTCCGTATAAAACCGTTTTATTACGATCGGTACGTTTTTAAAGTTAATTACGAAATATTATATTTCGTCGAAATTATAATTTTTTTATTTAGCTTAATATTATTATTTTTTATAATGCCCGTTAAGTTTTAATTATTTAATTTATTTTATTTCGAATTTTGATTTACCGTTAATTTTTTTAAATAACGGTAATATTTAGATTTATTAAGGTAACGGGTTGTCGTCGGCTTTACGTAATTAATCGGTATAAAATAAGTTAATTATTTTATAATTCGGCGGCAAATCGAAAACGAAATTATATTTGCGTTTTTTTATAACTTTAAAAAGTTTTATTTATTATAAATTTAAATAAATAATCGGTATTTACGTTACGAAGTTTTTTTTACGGAAAAAAACTTTGTCGCCGATTTTAAAATTAACTAGATAACGTTTTTTGTTAATTTATATTTTTTAACGTTTTTACGTTTTTAATACGGTTTTTTCGTAAACGTTTAAATGTTTTTAATTTATTTAACTATTATTAATACCTATTAAAGTAGGTTAGTTTTTACCTTTATTATATTTAAATTTAACGATAATAAATTCCGGATATTTTTATTTAATATAACTTTTAATAAAATTATATTAATTAACGAATATTATAATAAATATAAGCGAAATTTAATGCCGGTATATATACGTTTTAATTATTTTAATATTTATCGATATAAAAACGTAAACATTAATTTAATTTTTAATTCGTAAATTCGATAAATTTTTAAGTTTACGGATATAAAGCGTTTTTATAACGATATTTTATATCGGTAAATTCGTTTAATTTAACTAAAAATTAAAAAATAAATTATTTTACGTTATCGTTAATTTAAATAACGGATATTTTAAAAAAACGATATAAATATCGATAATATCGGTTAATTAAGGTTTCGACGGTATTAATCTTTTTATTTAATAAATTTATTATAATTTTGCTAAATTTATCGATAAACGCCTATATATAATTATAATTATGACGATTTTTTGGCATATTTTTTCCGTTAACGACAACGTAATTTCAAACGTTATTCGGAAAAAAAAAAAATAAAAAAATTTTAGGATTTTATTTCGAAACGTTTTATTCCGACGGTGATCGTAATAATTCCGCATATATTATCGGATATTTTGCTTCAGTTAAGGTTAGGTATATTTCCGTATTAATATTTTAATTATTTTGTTCTGGCCAAAATACGTAAATATTTTAAATATATAAATTTCGCAAATAAATACGGTACGGAAAAAAATACGACCGTTAATTATTTTTCGAATATTATTAATTTATTATTTTTTTTTGCTTCAATTTTATATTTCGTTTTTACGACGGATAAAATCAACCAGGTCGGCACTTTATAAAATATTTTCGATTCTTATTTTAATTAATATCTCGTTAATAATAACGATAAAAAAATTTAATTATTTTGGCAAAATTAAGACTTAATTTTTTTCCTTTTTTTTTTCGGATTTTAATTATAAATAAATTTACCGTTTTTCGTAATAAAATATCCGCGGCAACATTTTTTTTATTAAGTCGATATTAAAAAGTAATATCGAAATTAAAAAAAAAATTATTTATCGGATCTAACGTATAAAAAAAAACGCGTTCATTTACAAAATATAATAAAGTTTGATAATCGGTAATAATAAAAAATTTTTATCCTTAAAATTTAACGTAATATATTTAAAAATTTGGATTACCGTAAATAGCTTTTAATTTTAAATAAAATACGCTTTTTTTATTAAAGTTATAATTTTTAAAAAATATTTTACGAGTTTTTATTCGTTATTTTTTTGTTGTTATTAAATAATATTTTTAGTTATATTATAAATACGTTTATTTTTATTTTAATTAATCGGTTAAATCGAAAAAAAGCCAAAATTAAAATTTCGTAAACGAACCGTTTTATTTTTTCGAAATTTTTTTTTATTCGGGTTTTATTACGAAAGGGGTATTTTTTTTAATAAGCGGTTTAATAATTCGGTTATATGATTTTTATAATAATAAAATATTCGTACGAAATTATAAAATTTTATAAATAAACGGATTACGGTACGGTTATTAAAATTTTTTAATTTTTATTTTTAAATTATCTTAATTTTAATTAAGTCGATAAAAATATTTACGTTTGTTTTTATAATAATACCAAAATAATCTATTTTTTTAACATTAAACCGGAACTTTTTAATATTTTTATAAAAGTTAATTTTATATAACCGGTAAATAATCTTTTCGTAATATTTTTAATATTTTTTTTAAAGCCGGAATAAATTAATACGTTATCGGCGTAAACGTTTATATAATAATTAAAAAATGTATATAATTAAGTATTAATAAATAATTATTATTAAATAAGGTTTATTTTAAGTTTAAATAAAAATATTTTTTATTAAAAAGTTTTTTAATAAGTTTTAAATATTATTAAATATTTCGATTTAATAACGATATAAAGTTTATAAAACGTTTAAATAATATCTATTTTGATAAAACGTTTAACGTTTCGGTAATTAAATATAATACCGTTAAATAAAAAGGTTAAAATAAGGCGATTTTTTAAATATTAATTTTTTTTAACGCTAATCGATATAAAACCGGCGTTTTAACGAATAAAATTTTAAAGTAAATAAAATTAAAATAGCGTTTTTTCGTATATATAATTCGATAAAGTTTATTTTTAATAATTTATTTACCTTTTTTTTAACGGAAAGTATTAAATAAACGTTTTATATATAAAGGGTTTAAAAGCGGGTATTAACCGGTTAAGTTCTAAAATTACGTTATGGTTAAGTCGGAAATTTAAAAAGGTATTAAATTTTTTTTTTAAAAAATAATTCTTTTAAATAGGCAAAAGGTTTTGATAAAAGTTTCCGGATTCGTTTTACGTATTCCGGATTTTTATTTTCGGGAAAAGGGATTTTTTGGCCGTTATATATCTTTCATTTTTGCAAAGCGGTTATCGTTATAACGTTTAATTTTTTAAGGTAACGGGTATTTACTTTATCGTTCCGTATGGAAGTCGGTTTTTAATTTATTCGTTAATAAGGCGAAAATAATCGGCTTAATATCGCATATATCCGGTACGTTTTTTTATTTAATAGATTTAACGAAATAATAAAACGGGTACGAATATTAACGTAAAATTATTTTTAAGTTTTTTTCATAAACGTTAAAAAATTTGGTATTATTTATCGGCTTTTTTTATAACGCAATTGCGTCGGTTAACGTTTTTTTAAACCTTAAAGTTAACGTACCCGTTTAGTAAATATCGAGCTGGAAGTTTAATCGCTAGTAAGAACTTGACTAAAGTTAGAAGGTTATCGGGTTAAATAATATTTTTATTTTTATAATTTAATAATAAGTTATATTTTTCTATCTAGTTAAAACCGATAAAAATGTTATATTTAATATTTATAATTTAAAAAATTTAATTAAAAAAACGTTATCCGTTAATTTTAAGTATTGCAATTATTTGGGCTTTTATTTGGCCGGTAAGTTGTTTCCGGTAATTTTATAATTAAATTAATTTTTTTAACCGGATAATATAAACTTATAATCGTTTTTTCGTTTATTTAACGAAAAAGGGGTTAACGAAAAATCGGGTTTGTATTCCGGTATTACAAAAAGCGGTAATATATAAGCTAATTTTATTTATTTAAATTTGCATAATTTTAACAAAAATTTTATATTTTTTAAAGTTATTTATTTCCGTTATTATTAATAAAAAAAAATTATTAAGAAATCTTTTAACGATTTTACTTTTTTTCCGATTCGTCGGAATTAAAATTAAACGAATTATTTATTATTTTTACCGTAACAACCTTTTTTTTATCGGGGTAATCGCCAGCCTTATATTTTGTTTTGTTATAATTAAAGTACGTACCGGTTTTTTAATAAACTTTTTTTTTAACCTTTAATAAAGGTTTGCCGGTATTGCCCGAAGTTTTCGATTTGCCGGAATTATTATTCGAACAGGGTTTTTTATTTTTATTTTTTGGTTTATTAAGGTCGTATAATTGGGGTTTACGTTTTTGTTAGCGCTTTTTATAAGTAAATTAATTATTATAAGCAATTATAACGACGCGGTTATAAAACTTCTTGTAAATAACGTTAAAATTACGGTTATTTTTAAAAAAACGTAAGTTAAAGTTTAAGGAAATATGTTTTTATAAAATTTACTTGTATTTATTTTCGGTAATTTTAACTTTTTAAGCGAAAGCGTTAAATTTAAAAATAAAATCGTAAATATTTTAATTTTTGTTAAGTTTAAAGGTAAAAGTTTGAAAAGTTTCTTTAATAATAAAAGCTTAATTTAGGTCGTAATATAATAATTCCAGTACCTGGATTATTTCGGTTACGTAAAAAAAAAGTTACGTAATCGATCGGTAACGAATTTTAATTATTTATTCGGCCTTTTTCTTAAAAAAATTTATTAAGTAAATTATGCGGATTTTTTTGTTCCAAAAAATTGGTTTATTTATTTCGAACTTATCTGCAACCTTATAAACCTAGGCGTTAAATTTGGTTTTATTACCGTTAAATTTAGTTAGATTATTAACGTGGACTTTTTTTTTTTAATTATAATTAAAATTCGCGTATTAATTTTTACGAACTTACGGAAAACGGGCCATGCTGCCATATTAGTAAGGCGAAACGTATTAATATTACTAAAAACGTTATTAATTATGTTTTTTTCGGCGAAGGTGATCGCTTTTGTCGGAAGAAATAAAAAAATAATGGCTTTATCTAGCTTAAAAGCGAACGACTTTGTTACGGAATTTTTGGAATTCTTCCTGAATATTTTGATTATCGTTAATTATTTCGTCGATTAATTACCTATCGGGGTTAGTTTTTAAATAGCTATAATTTTGGTTTTGATAATTTTAATTTTAGTTTAATAAACTTTTTATTTTTACGGATTCGGTTTCGTTTTGCGGTACGTTATTTTTTGCATTTTAATTTAGGTTTTAAAAAAGTATTTTATTTTTTATATTTTTAATTTTACTTTTAATTAATTTAAGTCGTTTTAAATATCGATTAATTAATAGGTAATCTTTTTTAATAAACATTTAATTTTAATGCTAATTAATTTAGGTTTTAGTTTTAAGTTTAAGTTAAAACGCGTTATTTTTCGTTATTACGTATCGATATAAAAAAGGTATAATATTTTTTTTTATTAATTATTAAGCTAACAAAAAAGGGAATAAGCTTAAAATAATATTACGGCTAGCGAAATATAACATGATAGTTAATTTATTGGCGTTATAAACGAAAATTCTAAGCTGAAAAAAAGAAGGAAGGAAAGGTAGAGTTATAAAATGCGTAAAGATTTATAAATGTCCCTACTCTTTCTGTAATAGGTGGCTAGTTCGTGTGGCAGCTATCAGCCCCACGTGACGGTTGCCAGCCTTACGGTTTGATCCTGGTGGCTGCCGTCACAGTAACCACCAGAATTAAACCGTAAAACTAGTAACCGTTATATAGAGCTGACAGCTGCCTTACGAACTAGCTACCTGCTATACGGAAAATGGGAACATTTATAAATCTTTACGCATTTCGCAACTTTGCCTTTCCTTTCTTCTTTTCTTCAGCTTAAAATCTTCGTTTATAACGCCAATAAACTAGCTATCATGCTATATTTCGCTAGCCGTAACAGTAAAGAAAATGTTGCCGCGGATATTTTATTACGAAAAACAGTTAATTTATTTATAATTAAGGTCCGAAAAAAAAAGGAATTAAGCTTTAATTCCGTTAAAATAATTAAATTTTTTTATCGTTATTATTAATAAGATATCAATTAAGGTACGAATTAAAAATATTTCGTAAAATATCGATTTAATTAACTTTATCCGTTATAAAAATAAGACTTAAAATTTAAATAAAAAAGATAATAAATTAATAGTATTCGAAAAAATAATTAACGGCCGTATTTTTTTTCGTATTACGTTTATCCGCAAAGTTTATATATTTAAAATATTTACGTATTTTAATTAAAATAAAATAATTAAGATATTAATACCGAAATATAATTAGTTCCGATTTAAGTAAAATATTTAATAATATATCTGAAATTGTTACGATTATCGTTAAAATAAGACGTTTTAGAATAAAACCTTAAAATTTTTTTACTTTTTTTTTATTCCGAATAATATTTAAAATTACGTTAACGTCCCATACAAGTACTCCGAACGCACAAATACTCCGGACGATTTTTGGCATCTCGTAATAACAAATTCAATTACCTTAATAATAATATATCGCATTAATTTAAATTAATCGGATTCTTTTTCGTTAAACATTTTTATAACTTCTTTATAAGTACGCGTATTATGTCCGGGTTTGCTATAAACGTTACATTTTCGTTCCTTCGTTTTAATCTTCTTATAACGACTTTCTTTAGTTATTATTAACTGCATTTTTTTACTATCCTTTTCTTTTTGGGCTAGAAAAGCTTTTCTTTTTTATATAATAAGTATTTTTCCTTTTTAAAGACGTTTGTTTTTAGTTTTATAACGTTTACTTAATATGTAATTCGTTTCGTATAATTGGACGTTTTCTTTTTAAAAAAGAATAACTTTATATAATAGTAATATATAACTTTTTGTTATAAAATTAGCCGATTCGAATATTTTCGTTGGCGAATTACCTTAATAATTTTTAATTTTTTTGTAAGTATCGTCCTTATTTTGTTGCTTTACGGATATTTTTAGGGGTTTTTGCAGGGTGTAAAATGGAACCGGCGAAGGTTAACGGGAAAACGGTCGGCGTAGGCATAATTAACAGAATTTCCAATTCGGAAAGAACGTTATTAGGATCGAATGGAATAAGACTAACTTTTACGAATTCAGATTTGATGTTATCGAACGTTATGACAGCTTAGAACGTATCGTAAAAGCCGGCGAAAAATTTTTCTTTAGCAATATAGGTATAATAGCGTTATATTAGGTTTTTAATATACCGCAAATAAACGCGTTTTAAAATAGAAAAATAAGATATATTAAAAGGTTAAAGCCGATATAAAAAATACGCGGGTATATAAAGCGTAATAATATTATTATTAACGTAATAGTTTTCGAATTTTATTAAATAATAGCTTCGTAACTATTAAGGATAAAAAAACGTTGCGAACTTTTCGTACGCGTCCGAATATATTTGTTAAAGTACTGGATATATTTAAAACTTAATTTATTATTATTTAATCATTATTACTTAATATATTTTTTTAATCGGCTATTAATAATAGGTTATTATAATACTAGAACTTAAAATGATTTTTTTCTGTTATAATAACAAATGACGGCATAATTTAACCTTGGAAATTAATAATCTAAATAATTATAATTTATCCTTTATTTCCTTATTACGTTTATTTAAATTTTTTACGTTTTTCGGCATTAATAATTATTATACCCGTTGCCATAATATCAAATGTTGTTATAAAGGTTAGAGTGACAAGGTGACTTTTTTATTAAGAACAGTTTAAAACTTGACCTTCTTTCCTATCTCTGGGAAGAAACCACCCATATATATAGATCCCGCATCAGACTTTGGGCTAATCGCCGACCCCTCGCATCAGGCTCTGGGCTAGTCGCCTCTAGCACCCTGACACATAAAAAGCCTTATTAAAAATCCAGTCTCGTCGAATTTGTAAATATTCTTTTTTATGATGCCGTATTTCGCGATTATAACCCGAACAAGCTTAAACTATTTACGAAATAATTTTACATTTTCGTATAAAACCCGTTAATAATCGATTTTCCGATTTAAACGCGTTTAAAGCTTTTTTTACCGTTTAATAAAGTTCGACGCTTAATTAATTCCAACGCGTTTTATAACGCGTTAAATAAGCAATATATTAGCCATATTTTTAATATGTTAAAGCCGGACAAAAAACGCTTGCGTATTTAGGTCGAGAATTCGGTCGATAATCGATTTTTTTTCGGTTGGCGTTAATTTTCGTAATTTAGGTATATGGTTATTAAAAGAAGATATACCGGTATATCGTTTATATAAAGTAAATTTTATAACTTTATATATAAAATTAAATGTTGCATAATTAAGTTTCGGATTTCGTTTTTTAACTTAAACGGCTAGGTTTATTTTCGCTTTTTTTATAAGCTGTTTCATATTGTTAATATTAAAAAATGATTAATTAAAGTTCGGTAGTTAAAATATGTTAAAAATCGTCCGGAATATTTGTACGTCCGGAATGTTACGGCCAGCGAAATATAGCATGATAGCTAGTTTATTGGCGCTATAAACGAAGATTCTAAGTTAAAGAAAAGAAGGAAGGAAAGATAAAATCGTAAAGTGCGTAAAGATTTACAAATATCCTTACTTTTTATATGGCAGGTGGCTAGTTTATGTGGTAATTATTAATCTTACGTAACGGTTGTCAGCTTTACGGTTTAATCTTAATGGTTGCCGTTATATTACCTTTTTTTAAAAACTTATATATTATTAAAAAAAGTATACGAATTTTTAATAATTATAAATACCGTTTTTTCTTTATTAATCCGGTTTTTATTTTTACGGCTTTATTATTATTAAAATAATTTTCGTTCATTTCGTCGGTTACCGTTATACGTATTTATTTTTATAAACGGACCGGTAATTTAAGTATTTTAAAATATTCCGTATAAAACCGTTTTATTACGATCGGTACGTTTTTAAAGTTCATTACGGAACATTATGTTTTATTAAAATCGTAACTTTTTTATTTGGTTTAATATTATAACTTTTTATAACGTTTATTAAATTTTAATTATTTAATTTATTTTATTACGAATTTTAATTTATTATTAATTTTTTTAAATAATAATAATATATAAATTTATTTAAATAATAAATTATTATTAATTTTACGTAACCGATTAACGTAAAATAAATTAATTATTTTATAATTTAATAATAAATTAAAAAAAGAATTATATTTACGTTTTTTTATAATTTTAAAAATTTTTATTTATTATAAATTTAAATAAATAATTAATATTTACGTTACGAAATTTTTTTTTATAGAAAAAAATTTTATCGCCGATTTTAAAATTAATTAAATAACATTTTTTATTAACTTATATTTCTTAACGTTTTTACGTTTTTAATACGGTTTTTTTCGTAAACGTTTAAATATTTTTAATTTATTTAATAATTATTAATATCCGTTAAATTAAATTAATTTTTAATTTTATTATATTTAAGTTTAATAATAATAAATTCCGAATATTTTTATTTAATATAATTTTTACCGGAATTATATTAATCGATAAATATTATAATAAATTATATACTAAATTTAATATTAATATATATACGTTTTAATCATTTTAATATTTATTAATATAAAAACGTAAATATTAATTTAATTTTTAATTCGTAAATTCGATAATTTTTTAAATTTATAGATATAAAATATTTCCGTAACGATATTTTATACCGATAAATTCGTTTAATTTAATTAAAAATTAAAAATTAAAATATTTTACGTTATTATTAATTTAAATAACGAATATTTAAAAAAAAATATAAATATCGATAATATTAATTAATTAAAATTTTAACGGTATTAATTTTTTTATTTAATAAAATTATTATAATTTTATTACATTTATCGATAAATATTTATATATAATTATAACCGTAATAATTTTTTAATATATTTTTTCCGTTAACGGCGGTATAATCCTAAATATTATTCGGAATAAAAAAAAATATAAAAAAGTTCCGAAATTTTATTTTAAAACGTTTTATTTCGACGGTAATTATAATAATTCCAAATATATTATTAAATATTTTATTAAAACCGGAATTAAATATATTCTTATGTTAATATTTTAATCATTTTATTTTAATTAAAATATATAAATATTTTAAATACGTAAATTTTACGGATAATTACGGTACGGAAAAAAATATAACCGTTAATTATTTTTTCGAATATTATTAATTTATTATTTTTTTTGCTTAAATTTTATATTTCGTTTTTTTAACGAATAAAACTAATTATATTAATATTTTATAAAATATTTTCGAGGCGTATTTGAATTCACATTTTATTAATAATAATAATTAAAAAATTTAATCGTTTTAACGGAATTAAAATTTAAATTTTTTTTTTAATTTGATTTTTAAATATATTTACCGTTTTTTATAATAAAAGATTTATAATAATATTATTTTTATAAAGTTAATATTAAAAGATAATATTAAAATTAAAAAAATAAAGTTAATGTATCGAATTTAATATATATAAAAAAATACGTTTATTTATAAAATAAAATAAAATTTAATAATTAATAATAATAATAAAATTTTATTTTTAAAATTTAAAGTAATAATGTTCGAAAATTTAAAATATCGTAAATAATTTTGGGTTTTAAATAAAATATTTTTTTTATTAAAATTATAATTTTCGAAAAATATTTTATAAATTTTTATTTATTATTTTTTTATTATTATTAAATAATATTTTTAATTATGTTACGAAATACGTTTATTTTTATTTTATTTAATTAATTAAATTAAAAAAAATTAAAATTAAAATTTTGTAAATAAAAAATTTTTTTCGAAAATTTTTTTTTATTTAAATTTTATTATAAAAAAAGCAATTTTTTTAAAAAACGGTTTAATAATATAATTATACCGTTTTTATAATAACAAAATATTTATACGTAATTATAAAATTTTATAAATAAACGGATTACGATATAATTATTAAAACTTTCGAATTTTTATTTTTAAATTATTTTAATTGTAATTAAATCGATAAAAATATTTACGTTTAGTTTTATAATAATACCGAAATAATTTATTTTTTTAACGTTAAACCGGAATTTTTTAATATTTTTTTAAAAATTAATTTTATATAACCGATAAATAATATTTTTGTAATATTTTTAAAAAAAGAATTTAAAACCGGAATAAATTAATAGTTTATTAACGGAAATATTTACGTAATAATTAAAAGATTTATAAAATTAAATATTAATAAATAATTATTATTAAATATAATTTATTTTAAATTTAAATAAAAATATTTTTTATTACAACGTTTTTTAACGGATTTTAAATATTATTAAATATTTCGATTTAATAATAATATAAAATTTATAAAACGTTTAAATATTATTAATTTTAATAAAACGTTTAATATTTTAATAATTAAATATAATACCGTTTAATAAAAAAGTTAACATAAAATAATTTTTTAAATATTAATTTTTTTAACGGTAATTAATATAAAACCGGTATTTTAACGAATAAAATCTTAAAGTAAATAAAATTAAAACGGCGTTTTTTTATATATATAATTTAATAAAATTTATTTTTAATAATTTATTTATTACTTTTTTAACGGAAAGTATTAAATAAACGTTTTATAAATAAAAGGTTTAAAGGTGGATATTGGCCGGTTAAATTCCAGAATTACGTTATGGTTAAATCGAAAATTTAAAAAAACATTATTTTTTAAATAAGTAAAAAGTTTTAATAAAAATTTCCGGATTCGTTTTACGTATTCCGGATTTTTATTTTCGGGAAAAGGGATTTTTTGGCCGTTATATATTTTTTAATTCTTTACAACGGTTACCGTTATAACGTTTAATTTTTTATTTTTTTTAAAAAAAATATTTTTTAAAGTAACGGGTATTTATTTTATTATTTCGTACGGGGGTTAAATTTTAATTCATTCGTTAACGAAACAACAATTACGTTATTTTTAATAATTTTTATAACGAAAATAATCGGTTTAATATTAGGTACGTTTGCTATATTTCTTTTATTTATTATATTTAACGAAATAATAAATCCGGATATTAAAATAAAATCGTTTTTAGGTTTTTTCTATAAACGTTAAAAAATTTAATATTATTTATCAGCCTTTTTTATGACGTAATTACATCGGTAAACGTTTTTTTGAATTTTAAAGTTAACGTATCCGTTTAATAAATATCGAGTTAAAAGTTTAATCGCCGGTAAGAACTTGGTTGAAATTAATAAATCGTTAAATTAAATAATATTTTTATTTTTATAATTTAATAATAAACTCTATTTTTTTTAATCGAAATCGATAAAAATATTATATTTAATATTTATAATTTAAAAAACTTAATCGGAAAAACGTTATTTATTAATTTTAAATATTTTAATTATTTAAGTTTTTATTTAACTGGCAGGTTGTTTCCGGTAATTTTATAATTAAATTAATTTTTTTAACCATATAATATAAATTTATAATTATTTTTTTGTTTATTTAATAAAAAAAATTAATAAAAAGTTAAGTTTATATTTCGGTATTATAAAAAACGATAATACGTCAGTTAATTCTATTTATTTAAATTTATATAATTTTAATAAAAATTTTATATTTTCTAAAGTTATTTATTTCCGTTATTATTAATATAAAAAAAATTATTAAAATTTTTTTTAATAAATTCTTTTTTACTTCGTTGGAATTAAATAAATCCTTTATCATTTTTATCGTAAGAACTTTTTTTTTATTAAGGTAATTATTAGCTTTATATTTTGTTTTATTATAATTAAAATATATACTAGCTTTTTAATAAATTTTTTTTTTTTAGCTTCCGGTAAAGGTTTACCGGTATTATTTAAAATGGTCGATTTACCAGAATTATTATTTAAGCAAGGTTTTTTATTTTTATTTTTTAATTTATTAAGGTTATATAATTAAGGTTTATATTTTTGCTGGCATTTTTTATAAGCAAGTTAATTATTATAAGCGGTTATAATAACGTAATTATAAAACTTTTTATAAATAATATTAAAACTACGGTTATTTTTAAAACAGTGGAAATTAAAATTTTAAAAAATATATTTTTATAAAATATGCTTTTATTTATTTTCGTCGATTTTGGTTTTTTAAACGAAAACGTTAAATTTTTAAATAAAATTATAAATATTTTAATTTTTATTAAATTTAAAAATAAAAATATAAAAAGTTTTTTTAATATTAAAGGTTTAATTCGAATTATGATACGATAATTTTAATATTTAAATTATTTCGGTTACATAAAAAATAATTTACGTAATTAATCGGTAATAAATTTTTAATATTTATTCGGCCTTTTTTTTTAAAAAAAAAGGTTTATTAAATAAATTATACGGATTTTTTCGTTTCGAAAAATTAATTTATTTATTTTAAATTTATTTATAATTTTACGGCTTTAAATATTAAATTTAATTTTATTATCGTTAAATTTAGTTAAATTGTTAATATAAGCTTTTTTTTTTAGGTTACAATTAAAATTTACGTTATTAATTTTCGTAAATTTGCAGAAAACGGGTTATATTATTATATTAATAAGGCGAAACGTATTAATATTACCGAAAACGTTATTAATTATATTTTTTCGGTAAAAACGGTTAACGTTATCGAAAAAAGTAAAAAAATAATAATTTTATTTAACTTAAAGGTAAACAATTTCGTTATAAAATTTTTAAAGTTTTTTTTTTTAAATATTTTAATTATCGTTAATTATTTTATTAATTAGTTATTTATTAAGGTTAATTTTTAAATAATTATGGTTTTAATTTTAATAATTTTGGTCTTAATTTAATAAATTTTTTATTTTTATAGATTCGATTTTATTTTACGCTACGTCGTTTTTTGCATTTTGATTTAAGTTTTAAAAAGGTATTTCGTTTTTTATATTTTTAATTTTTACCTTTAATTAATTTAAATCGTTTTAAACGTCGATTAATTAATAAGTAATCTTTCTTAATAAATATCTAGTTTTAATGCTGGTTAATCTAAGTTTTGGTTTTAGGTTTGGTTTAAAACGCGTTATTTTTCGTCGTTACGTATCGACGTAAAAAAAGTATAATACCTTATTTATTAATCGTTAGGCTAGCGAAAAAGGGAATAAGCTTAGAATAATATTACGGTTAGCGAAATATAGCATGACAGCTAATTTATTAACGTTATAAATAAAGATTCTAAATTGAAAAAAAGAAGGAAGAAAAGATAAAGTTGCAAAATACGTAAAGATTTATAAATATCCCTACTTTTTATATGGCAGGTAGCTAGTTCGTATAGCAGCTGTCAGCCCTACGTAACGGTTGCCAGCCTCATGGTTTGATCCTGGTGGCTGCCGTTATGCGGAATACTTGTATAACACGTTATCGTTAACGGAAAAGATATGCCGAAAAATCGTTACGTTATAATTATATATAAACGTTTATTAATAAATTTAATAAAATTATAGTAATTTTATTAAATGAATAGATTAATACTGCCGAAATCCTAGTTAGCCGATATTATCGATATTTATATCGTTTCTTTAAAATATCCGTTATTTAAATTAACGATAACGTAAAATAATTCGTTTTTTAATTTTTAGTTAAATAAACGAATTTACCGGTATAAAATATCGTTACAAAAACGTTTTATATTTATAAACTTAAAAAATTGTTAAGTTTACGAATTAAAAATTAAATTAATATTTATACTTTTATATCGATAAATAATAAGACGATTAAAACGTATATATACTGGCATTAAATTTCGCCTATAATTTATTATAATATTCGTCGATTAATATGGTTCCGTTAAAGATTATATTAAATAAGGATATCCGAAATTTATTTTTGCTGGATTTAAATATTATAAAGATAGAAACCGAGCTAACTTAAAAGGTATTAATAATTATTAAACAAATTAAAACCGTTTAAACGCTTGCAAAGGAAGCCGCGCTAGAGACGTAGAGACGTTAAGAGGCGTAAGCCAACAAGAAACGTCGCCCAGCAGACTTTAAAGTCGGCGACAAAGTTTTCTTCCGTAAGAAAGGCTTCGCAACGCAAGCACCGACTACTCCGCAGCCAACTTTAAGAACGCCCCGATCGTGGTAGAACGGTTCCATACGGAACATCCTGAAGCACCTGGACCACCGGTCCGCTTACAAGAATGGATACGCGCAGCGGCTGCCGACGAGATTGACGAAAACCACCCCGATAACAATAAGGCCACGAAGGCAGGAACCGGACCAATAAGGAAGAAACGATACCTATAATTGATAGAGACTTGCATACTTACTTTGATCGTATATAAGTTTTTAGGAGAGGGTAGTGTGACGGCAGCCACCAGGATCAAACCGTGAGGCTGGCAACCGTCACATAGGGCTGACAGCTGCTACATGAACTAGCCACCTGCCATATAGAGAGTGGGGATATTTGTAAATCTTTACGTACTTTGCAATTCTGCCTTTCTTTCCTTCTTTTCTTCAGCTTAGAATCTTCGTTCATAGCGCTAATAAACTGGCTACCATACTATATCAACGCTGACCGTATCAATAACGAGATCTTAAAAATTATCAGCTTCGAAACATGCTCCAATCGCCTCCTTTCAGTATCAGACTTAAGCCCTTAGTACCATACACCCAGGCCTAGAACGGGGGTGCAAAGCGTTCAGGGAGTGTAATCAAGGAAAAAACGATTATAATACGAAATGGCGCTAAGTTACCGTCGTTCCTAATCGTATACATCTTTAAAGCAGTAATATATTTAAACGAAGTTATAACACTTAGTTGGAAGTCTTAATAAACCCATTTATAAGTATACGGTTATATAGTTTACGTAATAATAACTGCCGCTATAAAAAAAGAACAAAAATTACAAAAACTAAATTTTAAAGCGTAAATTAGTTCTTTTATCGGCTATCGATTTACGAATATTTACAAAATTTAAAACCCGTTAATTAACAAGGTAATTATTATTCGAAACGTACAGTTTATCGAAAAAATTACCTTTTTAAATAATATTAAAAATTTAAAAAACAACCTTTTCCATATTATAGAAAACAAGTTACGTACGTTATTTCGATAAATAAAACTACTTAATTAAGCTCATAACTATTTAAATATATATATTTAAAAAAAACCCTAAACGAAATAATTTAACTTTCGATTAAATAAAAAAATAGTTCCAAAATAATATAAACGTTTAAAAAAACGTCCGGATTAATAAAAAACAAACTTATTTACAAAAAATTAATTATCTTTATATAACCGTTATATTCGAATTATTTCCGTCCTTTAAACCGTTACCTTTATTAATATTTATATTAATAATTATTACGAGTATTACGCTGGTGAAAATTAAAAAAATTATCTTAAGTTTTTATTATATTATTTAACCCAAAATACGGTAAAAAATGAAAACATTTTACAAATCGAAGACGTAAATTTTCCGTATATTCCGTATTATAAGAGTATTATTAAATACGATTATAAAATTTAAAAAAATATATTTAACGTTAAACGATTAACTTATTTTATAAATTTATTTAAAAGCCCGCCGGTAAATTACGAAAGTTTAGGAAAAATAATTACTTAAAATATAGGTTACTTTAATCGAAAAGATTTCGATATAAGGATATATAAAACTTTTAAATCGTAAAACGGGGTATATAAACGTAATTTACCGTTACTGCGATAAAATTATAAAAAGTTAAATATATACCCGTTAAAAGAATTATTTTATAAAACCGAAAAGGCTTATTTATAAAGCTATAAAAATTTATAATTTTAAAAAATTAGTTTAAAATAAAATTTAAATAACTCTTTAAATACGTTAATAATAAACGTTAAATTATTATCAAATCCTAATCTGGCTTATTTAAGCTTTATTAATAAATACTAAAAAAAAATCGATTTTATTTTATATGTAACAGTTAATATACAACTTAATATAATTTTTACGGTATTTTAACTTGCCTGATTTAACTTAAATCTTAACGATATATATTATAAAGCTGCCGATCGAGTTATATTATATTTAATCGGAACTAAAACGTTAACGTTATAGTTTAGGGGTAAAAATTCGTTAAATATCTAAAGTAACATTTTTTTTACGGATAATATAATCGATCGAAAAAGATTTTAAACTTATATTATAAAGCTATTTGGAGAAGTAATAAAATAACGGGAGAATAAGTAAAATATAGTGATTATTTTTATAACCGAAATGGAGTTATTATCCTTTGCGCAAGCTGCGAAAAAAAAAAGCCTTATTTAGCTTTCGACTGATTAGAAAACTGGGAGTCACCCTAGATGCAGAACCGTTAAATATGTGACAAAGTTACGGCACGTAGATATATATAACCATTGGCTTCGAAAAGCCGTAAAAAGATATAATCAGGGTGGATTATACGCCTACGAACGATATATTAGCTAATAAATTAATCAAGGTACTGTTATACGAACCTTTTAAGCGCTTTAAAAAGCAGCTAGAATTAATGGATGTTACGGAAGCCCCTAATTAATAAAGAAATAACTTAAAAGTGATTTTAAAGAAAGAATTAGCTAATCAGAAAGATTTAATTGCCGGAGGAGGGATAAAATGGATAGCTGCGGCTTTAGGAAGTAATAAAGTGTGACAGTTAACGCCGTAACTACGTCAAGGCGTTAAGGGGGTGTGTCAGCTAGCAGAGGGTTGCCTTACTAAAATCAGGCCCTATTTTTGAGGTTGAGGCTGCGCCGTAGGCGCAGCCGTGGCTAGAGCCTTCGGCTCTAGAAATACCTGCAAGGGTTAAATGTATCGACTAAACCTTATTAAGAAAATTCTTTACAAAAATAACAAAACCTTAAAAATAAGGCTTAATATTTTAATGTAAAATTTTTATCTATTTATTAACAGGTTTATATAAATTATTGAAAATTATTAAAACGAAATTATTAAATATAATTTTAATTTAATATTATTTATTTTATAATTACGAAAAATTAATTTAAATTTAAAATTTTTATCATTTTATATATATATAATTTTAATTAAAACGGAATTATTATTATTAATTAAATCAAATAGTTAAAATTTTACTTATTAATATGTTATAATTATGTACCTTTTTCGGTTAGTATAATAATAATATAACCTTACGAATTAAAATAATATTATATAAAATTTAAAATTATTTATAATAAGTTCCGTAATATTTTTTTTAATTAATTGAATATGCAAAATATATTAAACGGTTTAAAGTAAATATTTTAATATTTTTAAGGATTTAATTTTTTAAAGCGAAATATTTATTTTTATCTCATAACTTTATTAGTTTTTTATTAATATAAACGTTATTAACTTATACCTTAACGTTAAATATATAGCCGATAACCTTATAAAAATTTTACGTCGTCGGTTTATTCGTTTTATATTTGATTATTATTAAGCGGTATTATTTAAAATTTATTTTTTATTAAGTTTAAATATTATAGCGTTTAATTAATAATAAAAATATTAATTAATAAGTTAAAAAAATGCGGTTAAATAATTAACGACGTAATATTAATTAAAATAAGGTTATTTATTTTTTAAATCCGATAAAAATAATGTATTTAAAATAATTATTACGGATAATTATTTATTTTATACTTAAATATACCCCCGTTAAAATAATATTTTATAACTTAAATAATTTAAGGATTAATAATATTAATTAATTTAAAATAAATTTTAGCAAATTTTTAAAAAAACTAATCGAAATTTTTTAAAATTATTATTTAAATCTAATTATAATACAATTTATTTTAAATATTAAAATTTTATATTTTGTTAAGAATTTAAATATATAAATAATTTTTAAAATTATTATTAAAATATCGAAAAGATAAGAAATTTTATAAAGATACGAATTTTTAACGTTATTTATAAGCTTTATAATATTTATACCGGACGTTATATTTTCCAGACAAATCGATTAATCCGAATACGGTTTTCCTGCCTTTATTATAAATAAGTTTTCGTTTTTTATAATTTTTCTAAATTCGTTAATTTATCCGGACTTTTATTATTTAAAAGCCGGAATTATCGATTAAGTTAAAAGGATTATTCCATTATAAAAAAAATATAAACTTACGAAGTTTAAAATATTTACCGAATTATTATTTTAAATTAATAATATTAATATAAAAACCCGTAATAAAATAACTAAATAAAACGATGGAATTAAAATTATTTTAAAAAATTTTAAGTTATAAAATTTAAAATAAATTCGAATTATTTAAGGATTTTAATTAAGTAACTTTAATAAAGTAACTTTAATTAAGTTTAAAATTATTATTTAAAATATGCCGTTAAAATAAAAAACGTTTTAGAAAAAGTTATGCAAAAAAAGTAATTAATTAATAAAAGCGAATATATTAAAAATCTATTAAAAAAATTATTAACCGGTTATTTTAAAAAGATTATTAATAATTTAAATAAATAAATTAAGGATTTATATGTAATAATTTATAAGAAAGTTTTTATATTAATTAAAGGTTAGGTTATAAATAAAATTATATTTTTTAAATATAAAGAACGTAAATAATAATATAAAGGCGTCCGTTTTAATATCGAACAAAAAAATAAAAATCGGCTTTATTCGGCTTAATAACTTAAATAATAACGATAAAAAAGCCTCCGTTTACGATAATTATTATCGAATCGGATTAATTAGGTATCGGAAATTATAAATGCGTTATAAGATTTAAAGATTAGTTAAACCTGATAATTTTAAAATTTCGAAATCTTTACAGAAAAAATTAAAAATTAAAAAATAATTTACATATTATAATATTGTCACGGCCATTGTATGCAGCAGAACGCTGGTTTATTGGCAAGCTATAGACAAAGATTCCAAGGTAAAGAAAGGAAGGAAAAAGGAAGAGAATGGCTACTTGTGTGGCAGATCTAAATAGGCTAAGGACTGCGCTGCCATTAGCTGTACAAAAGTAGGTCTGATATGCCCTAGCTGCCAGTACCGTCATACTACCCCTTCCTAAAAACTTGTATACGAACGGAAAAAATATTTAAATTAAAAATTAGCCAGCTATTTAACCGATCGGTCGTATCGTTTTTTCCTTACCACCTTTATTTTTAACATTTTGTTATTACCTTATTAAAACTTTTAAGTTATTAAGTCCATCGTTTTTTAAGGCCGGACGTATATAGTCGAAAACGCGGCAATTAACGGGATAATATAGCCGGACGCGAGTAATCGTAAACGCGGCGTATTAAATCGTAACCGGGCGCGCGTAATAAAGGTAACGGCCGTTAATCGGGGTTATAAATTTTAATATTTCCGTAAGTAGGCGCAAGTTTTTTTAATTTTTTAATTTTCGGTATGTCGTTATTTGCCGGTCGGTTAGGTTTAAGTTTTAAGGTTTGGTATTTTAATACTTCCGTAAATAAGCGCAAGTTTTTTTAATCTTTTTATTTTCGGCATATTATTATCTGCCGGTCGGTCGGGTTTAGGTTTAGGTTTTAAGGTTTGGTATTTTAATATTTTTGCAGGTAAACGCAAATTTCTTTAATTTTTTTGTTTTCGGTATATCGCTATTTGCCGGTCGGTCGGGTCTGGGTTTGGGTTTTAAGGTTTGGTATTTTAATGCTTCCGTAAATAAGCGTAAATTTTCTTAATTTTTTTGTTTTCGGTATATCGCTATCTACCGGTCGGTCGGGTTTGGGTTTAGGTTTTAGGGTTTGGTATTTTAATATCTTCGCAGGTAAGTTTTCGGGTTAGGTCCGGATATATATCGTTTTTTACATATCCGAACCTTCCTAGCAGGCAAATCCTTATGCCCGTCAGGTTTGGTTTTGTACGTTATTTTATATCGTTATGCCTCGACGGTAAGATACCTTATTTATTAATTGCTAGGCCAACGAAATAGTTTTTATTAATTACCCAGTTTAACGATACCGTATTTATTAATTGTTCGGTTTAGCGAAAGTGGTAAGCTTGGAATAATATTACGGCTATTATATGCAACAGAACGTTGGTTTATTAGCAAGTTATAAACAAAGATTTTAAGGTAAAAAAAGGAAGGAAAAAGGAAAAGAATGGCCATTTATATGGCAGACCTAAATAGGCCAAGGACTACGCTGCCATCAGCTGTACAAAAGTGGGTCTGACGTGCCCTAGCTGCCAGTACCGTCATAAATATTACGTTTTGTTAAAACAAAAAGTACTTTAAATATATAATTATAATACCGACTCGTTAATTAATATAATTAATTTTTTAACGTAAATAGGGTAAATACCGAAGTTTAAAAAATTATTAAGGTAATTATTAAGGTCGTAATAAACGTTTTAATAATTTAATTAAAATATTTATTAACTTTGTTAAAAGCTTAGAAATAATATATAAAAATACCGTTTATTTATTAATATAAAAATTATAAAATTAATTTTATTTGTTAACGACGGTTATTTTTTAAAAAAACCTTAAAAAATAAAGTTATTTTAAATATAATTTAATTATTTTAAGTTTTAAAAAATTAAACGATCCAATAATAAATTTTAATTTAAAAAAAGATTTTAAAATAAATTTATAATTTATTAACTTTTTCTGCCGGATTTAAAGAAAAAGTGCGGTATTTTAATCCGCGAAACGATATTTTCTGGGGCGTTAATAATTAATTAACTAGCTTTAACCCGGATATATTAATTTAATTAAATTTTAAAAATATATTACGATTTTATAATTAAACCGATAAAAATTCGATATTAATTAAATTAAAATAATTAAAATTATTATAATTTATTTTATTAATTATAAAAAACCCCGTTTTATAAAAAAATACCTTTACGTAAATAATTACAAAATAATTTCGTTAAAAATAAAAGTATTTATTATTTAAAAAAATTTAAATTTTAAGAATTAATAATTTTAATTAGTTAACGGTATTTATTAACGTTATAATAACTAAATAATTTAAAGATAAAGAAAATAATTTTGGAAATATAAAAAAAATAAGATTAAATATAAAATTAACGATAATAATTTAATATTTTAAAAATTTATATTTTATAATATAAAAATCGGCGTTTAAATAAATAATATTTTTCGGATAAATGTTAATATTTTTTAAATAAATAATGTTATTTAAACGGATAATATTTTTATTTATAAAGGCTTAATTGATAAATATATAATTAAATTTTGGGAAAAAAAGATCCGAAAAAATTTTAAAAGGAAAATTAAAATTATTTGGTCCGAATTAATTAAAAATTTATTTAAATTTCGGAAAACTTTTAAAAGATTTTATAGTTATTAAAATTTTAAAGGTATTTAGTTATAAAAATACGGAAACGATTAAGATAACCGAAGTTAAAGTATAAGGATTAAAAATTTTAAAAATAAAAAAATCTTTTAAGATTTTTATTATAAATATTAGTTATAAAGCAAAAAATTAAAAAAAGCCAAAGTTTTATCGGTTTAATAATATAGCTTAGTTAAATATATTACCTTATTATTTAAATTAATAATTAAAGTAAATTATAAAGCTAGCGAAAATTTAATTAATAAAGTTATCGATATCGGAATTAAGTATAGCGTTATCGTTGCGTTATACGTTAAATAATATAAATTAGTTATATAATAAATATGCGTATTATTTATAAGCTTTAATTTTTAAAAAAGAATTTCGTTTAAAGGCATTATCGAGATATCTATTTAATTAATTAACCGATTAATTACGGTTTTTTTATTTATTATTAATAATTATTATGTTACGTAATTATTAATATTAGAACTTAATTCTATAATTAAATCGAAAATAACGTTAAATATAAACTTGGACGTAATAAAAAAAATCTTAAAATTTGGTTCGTTAAAGATTATTATCCTTTTAATTATTGTTAAAAAAGTTACGCGTAGTATCCGTATTAATAAAAAGCTTAAAAAAAAGCAGCCGGTAAAATAATAAGCCATTTTATTAGCAAAAGTGGGCCTATAAGCAAAGATACGAACGAATACGTTATAAGCTTTTACGTTTTTTAATTAATAATATATATATTAATTAAATTTTTAAGATAATTTAAAAGGTTATAAATAATAAGCTGGAACCCGAAAATATTATTTCAAATTAATTTAACGATAAAGAACTTATATATGTTTTATATGGAATATTATAAAATAAGATATAGCAAAAAATTAATAATAATCGGACCGTATAAATTAATATAATATATAAATCGAAATAAAAAAAGGTGGTTTTAGTCGATAATATATTACTAAACGGATTAATATTACTTGGAAATCCGGATTAAAAAGTTAAAAGGTTTAAAAAGGTTTAAAAATTTTTTAAGTAAAATAAAAAGATATCCGATAAATCTGGTACATTATTAACTGCCTTATTTTTCAGGTTTATTATTATATTATAAGGTACTTAATTTATTAAGAAAAAAAATTAAGGTTATTTTTAATTAACTTGGTAATAAGTTTAATCGTATTAAAAAGGTTTTGTTTAAAAAAAATTTTTTTCGTAAAAAGGTTGTTTTAATTTAAAATTAATAAAATTATAGCAAAATTAAATCGAACATCGTATCAAATTATAAAATCCGGATAACTTTTTATAAAATATAGCAAATTAAGGGTATAATAATATTTGTTGCTTTTAAAAATAAGTTAATCGATATATTATAAGTACGTATTTAATAAGGAATATTCAAATAATTTTACGTTATATATAAAAATGCTTTATTTTTTGTTAAAAAAAGAACGGTAATTTATAATTAATTAAATTTACGATTAACTTAAATATTATTATTTTACGTAATATCTTTAGATTAAAAAATTACGATAGATTTTTTACGGATTTTGTTATATATTTGTTAATTATTTTGGTAAATTTTTTTTCCGGTTATAATTAAGTTATATTAATCCCGGCTAATAAAAATTTTATTATTTTTGTGATATTTTTGGGAGTTTTTAAATATATTAATATATTTATAAGGTTTTTTCATTTTATACCTTATTTTTGCCGCGTAATAGGGAAAACTTTTAACGATTTAATGCCCGATATTCTCCGGCCATTTATTAATAACGTCGGTATTAAAAACTTAAAAATAAAATATAATAACGAAAGAATCTTTCCCGAGATTTGGCGATTAATATAAAAGTATATCGTTAATATAAATAAGATTTTTATTAATTATAAATTTATTAATATATTGATTAATATAAAAAAGTTTTAATAATGTTAAAAAATAACCGTTATAATAGGATTTCTTTACGGAACGAATAAATAAAAACAGGATATAATTAAAATAAAAAAGATTTTGGAAATTCCGCTATATAAAAACGTTTCGGGAATTAAAGCTTTTTTAAATATCGTTCTTTATTACCGGACTTTTGTTATATATTTCGTTATTAAAACCAAACTTTTTATACGTTTATTGTTTTAAAAAAAAATTTAAAGATTAAATTTAAAACCGTATTATAAAAAATATAAAAAAAGCGATTATTATTACCTTAACTTTAGTGATTTTAAATTATAATTTTATTATAAATAAAATTATAAAAAATGAACGTAAATAAAAACGGTTTTAAAGGTATTTTTAATTAAATAATTAATAATATCGAACATTTTACGTGCTTTGAAAATAGTACCTAGAAAAGCGTTAAATTAAATTATAATATTAATAAATTAAAATATTAAATTATTTTTAACATTTTAAGAAAATTTTAAAATTATATCTACGAAACCCGATTTATATTAAAAACCGATATTAAAATATTAATAATATAGATTAATAATTCCTTAAATCTTTTATTTAAAATTATGTTTATTTAATAAGTTGCTTAAATAAAAATGTTTGATTTTAAAATTAAGCATATTTTTAATAAAAAGAATTTAATTACCGATAATTTATTTCGAAAATTGTTTGGAATTTTTAATGCGTTAAACGATTAATAAAAAAAAAAGTTAATAATTTTATTAATATTTAGTTAAACGTTATTTGGTTTAATCTTATTTTAACCGGTATAATCTTAACTTTTATTAAAACGGATAAATAATTTTTTTTTATTAAAAATTAACTTAAGAAATTATAAAAATACGTTAGGTTTTTTATAATATTAAATCTTTTTAATCGGTTACGTAAAGTTTTACTAAAAAAAAGGCCGTTTTTAAAATTAAAGTATTAAATTATTTTATTTAGGATAATATTTTATAACGTAAGACGGATAAGCGATATAATAGCCGTAAAATTATCGATATTAAATAAAAGTAATATACGATAATTAGATAATATTATAAAAATTATGGTTATAAAAAATAAAATTCGATTTATTATCGTATAAGAACTTTTTATTATTAACGAAAATTATTTAGTTATGTTTAAAAAATAATACGGATATATATAAAATATTAAAAGGTAATTAATCGACGGTTTAAAAAAAGTTACGGTTTTTCGTAATTTATTAATATAATTATTATTTAATTATTTAAAAATTAATGTTTTACGTTTTATTACGTTAATAACAATTAAAAAGTTTTTAAACAAATATATTTTTTACCGATATAATATTTCGATTAAAATTAAAATAAATAATAATTTTAAAAATAAAAGCGAAATAATTAAAGTTCGTAATATATTCGAGATTTAACAAAAGGTTAGAGCTGCGTATATCGTATAACGATAAGGCCTGATTAAAAAAAGATACGTTCCGATCGTCAAAAGTTTAATAAAAGTAACAAATAATACCGGTAAAAAATAGGTTAAGTTTTTACCTAAAATGGTTTTCGCCGACAATACCATTATAGAGAGTTACGGCCTAAGCCTGTATAAATTGTTATACGGATAAAAAACGTTTTTACCGATCGAAATAATTTTGCCGATATAGAGAATTATAATATAAGATTTTAATATCCCGAAAAAAAAATTAAAAACGCAATTAAAGTTACTAAAATTATTATTAATTAACGTTATAAAGTTGCTAAATTTATAAATTAAGAAAATAAAAACAAAATAAAAAATAAATTTTTAAAAATAAATAATTTAATATTATTATATAATACGTCTTAATATATAAATATATTTAACAATATAAAGTTTAAATATTTTTAAATCAATTTATATTTAATTAATAATATTATTAATTTAAGTATTTATTATTTAAAAAAAGTTAATAAAAAAAATTATAAGGAATTTTTTTAATAAATTAAAATAATTTATAAAAAATAAAAAAGGATATTAAAAGTTAATTAATTTATAAAAAAATAATTAAACGAAATTATTTACCGATTAACTCGATAATAGAATGTCGAATATTTTTAATATTATTAATGTTAAATTATTAGAAAATTAATAACCTAAAATTTCAAAACTTATAAAAATAAATATTAAGGTATAAATATTTAATATTTAATTCGAAGGTTACGTAATTATAAACGATAATGATATACCGGAAACGAACGGATTAAAAAAACGAAAAGAATTAACGTAATTAATTATAAAAAATTGAAATATAAAAGCTTTATTACGTTTTATTATTACTTTATTTATTATTATTTTTATACGATATTTATTATACTTTATTTATAATTAATACGTTTAATTATATTTGTCCGGTATTAAAAATTTAAAATATATTTTTTAATATTATTTTAAAGTTAATTTTTATCGAATATTTTTATAATCGAATAGGTATTATTACGCAAATTTTTTTTAATTTATAATAACCGCTTATAATTTGCTTTAGAATTTTCGAACCGATTATTCCGAAAGGTATAATTATAATTTTCGATAAATTTAACGTAATTATTATAAAATTCTTTATAAAATTTCGAAATTAATTAATATTTAAAGAATAAATATATATTATATTAATCGGAATATTTTAATACTTTATATCGGCGTTTATATAATTTATACGGAATAATATAAATATATCGAAAATTTGAATAAATAAATTAATAATATACCGAAAGTTTTTGGGAAATAATAATATAAAAAAATCGGTAAGTTTAACCTAAAATATTTCGACGAATATAAAATAAAACGGTAATTTTTTATTTTCGTTTTAAAATATAACGATTATATTAAATTAAGTATTTGCGGCTACCTAAAAGTTTTTTCCCTTAATTCGTTATCGTATATACCGACCGGTAACTGGACCGCTAACCAAGTTAATAAATATAACCCCGAACATTTTGTATTAATTAATAAGAATTTGTTAAAAACATAATAAAGAATAAAAAATATTTACTTTAATATATTTAAACGTTACGTAATGCATAATATTTTGGTTATTTTAAAAATAAACTAATTTTTATTAACGCCTAATTTAAAGGTTAAAAAAAACGTAATATTTTAATATTTAAAAATAATTTAAAAAGCCGATTAATAATACGCGAATTTATTAAAATAATTAATACCGTTAATAAAAACTCCAAAATAATGTTATAAAGTTGGAATATTTTAAAAGGTAAAGGTATAACCGATATTAATTGGCGGTTATCGGTTATTTATTTAATAATATTTAAAATTAAGTTAAGTATTAAATTTTTTGTTATTTTAATTCACGGTAATATATATTAAAAGGGCTAAGATTTAAAAAGTTATAAATTATCCATAAACGGTATTTTAAACAACAAAATATTTTAATTAAATGCTATATTACGGAATTTATACTAAAAAAAAAGTTAATTCGTAAATAAATACCCGGTAATATATTAAATTTTAAGGCTTCCGAATATTATTAAGATTATATAGAAGCTTAATATTCCGATTAATAATTAAAGTTTTATCGGTACGACGAATTATAAGTTTAAAAAATATGGTTATATTTAATATAATTAAAACTTTATAACGTTAAGTAAAAACATATTCGAACTTACGTATATTTTGCTTAACCTTACGATCGATAGGTTTAACATTACCAAAACCCAATAATTTATTACTTAGTCCGGATTATTTTTTCATAAACAATTTTGTTATAAAGTTAATAAGTTTACTTAGGTTTATATTTTTACGAAAAGCTTAAGTATTAGGTAAGTTTAATAACTTACGAGAATTTATAATAGTATTAATCAAAACGATGGAAATAATTATATATATATTTGGGTATATATTAGGCCTTAAAAATGGATATAATTAAAAAGAAAAAGTGGGTATAATTTATAAAAAAAGTATTAAAAAATATAAGTGCAAAAATAATTGCATAATTAATTAAAAAAACCCACCGACGATTATATCCCTTTTTATATAATATCGGATAAAATTATTAGGAATTTTTTCGGCGTATACGTTTTTTATAGCAAAATTTAGTATATTGGCATTATATATACCTAATCAATTACGTACATAATTCGGTATTATTTTTTAACAAATTCCGGCATTTATATAACTTAATATTTATAACTTATTTATATTTTTATAAATTTACATTTAAATATAAATATATTTATATTTATATATACCTGCATATTATATATTACTTTTACTTATTATTATTAGTACCTTTTAATTATTACTACCTTTTAATTATTATATATCGTTTTAATCGTATTTATATATCTTAATTAGCCCAGTATTAATTATAATATCGTCGTTTAAAAAGCGTATTATATAAGGTAAAAACGAAAAATTTAAAAAGTTAAATATATTATATTTTAAAGATCTTAATTAATCCGTTAATATACCTATATAAATTATTAATAATATAAACCGCGTATTATATAAGATGTATAATAAAAGCCGTAGCTTTTATTTTTCTATAATATTAATTCCAAAGTTATATTTTAATCGATTTATTTTTTTTATTTTATATAATAAAAATAGTGCCCGTTTATAATGAAAAATTGTTTTACCTTTTTTATAATCCGATAAATTTTAAAATAACGTAATATTAGCCAGATTATAATAGATTTTAATAATTATATAAGATAAAAAATATTTATAATTATAACATATTATAACAATTATTTAAATAATCGTTATAAATACTTTATCCGGAATTATAACCGTTATTTTAAAAGCCGAAAAGGTAATTAATAAAAATTTAGTTCTTATTATTTTTAATAAAACAAAAAAAATAATCCGGGTTTATAATTTTAAATACGTTTAATTTACTACCTAACTTGAAATATTAATCGGTAATAAAAAAAAGTTATTAAGTTAATATATTATATATTCGATTAAAAAAAATAATCGTACTTTTTAATAGTTATTGATACGGCCAGCGAAATATAGCATAGTAGCTAGTTTATTGGCGCTATGAACGAAGATTCTAAGCTGAAGAAAAGAAGGAAGGAAAGGCAGAGTCGTAAAGTGCGTAAAGATTTACAAATGTCCCCATTCTCTATATGGCAGGTAGCTAGTTCGTGTAGCAGGTAGCTAGTTCGTATGGCAGTTGTTAGCTCCATATGACGGTTGCCAGCCTTACGGTTTGATCCTGGTAGCTGCCGTTATATTACCCCCTTTTAGAAACTTATATACGATTAAAAAAAGTATGTAAATTTTTGTTAGTTATAAGTGCCGTTTTTTCCGTATTAATCCGGTTTCTGCTTTCGTAACCTTATTATTATTAAGGTAATTTTCGTTAATTTCGTCGGCCGCCGTTATACGTATTTATTTTTATAAGCAAACCGGTAACTTAAATATTTTAAAATATTTTATATAAAACCGTTTTATTACGATCGGTACGTTTTTAAAATTAATTGCAAAATATTATATTTTATCGAAATTATAACCCTTTTATTTGGCCTAATATTATAGCTTTTTAAAACGCCCGTTAAGTTTTAATTATTTAATTTATTTTACTTTAAATTTTAATTTATCGTTAATTTTATTAAATAATGGTAATATTTAGGTTTATTAAGGTAACGGATTATCGTTAATTTTATATAACCGATTAACGTAAAATAAATTTTTTATTTTATAATTCGGCGGCAAATCGAAAACAAAATTATATTTACGTTTTTTTATAATTTTAAAAAGTTTTATTTATTATAAATTTAAATAAATAATTAATATTTATATTACAAAAATCTTTTTACGGAAAAGATTTTTGTCGTTAATTTTAAAATCGGTTAAACGATATTTTTTATTAATTTATATCTTTTAACGTTTTTACGTTTTTACATTTTTACGTTTTTACGTTTTTAACGTAATTTTCTTTATAAACGTTTAAACGTTTTTAATTTATTTAACGATTATTAATATTTATTAAATTAAATTTATTTTATTTTTATTATATTTAAATTTAACAAAAATAAATTCCGAATATTTTTACTTAATATAACTTTTAACGAAATTATATTAATCGATAAATATTATAATGAATTATACGCGAAATTTAATGCCGGTATATATACGTTTTAATTATTTTAATACTTATTAATATAAAAACGTAAACGTTAATTTAATTTTTAATTTATAAATTCGATAAGTTTTTAAATTTATAAATATAAAACGTTTCCGTAATAATATTTTATACCGGTAAATTTATTTAATTTAATTAAAAATTAAAAAATAAACTATTTTGCGTTGTTATTAATTTAAATAACGGATATTTTAAAAAAATAATATAAATATCGATAATATCGGTTAATTAAGTTTTCGGCGGTATTAAAATTTTTTATTTAATAAAGTTATTATAATTTTACTAAATTTATCGATAAATGTTTATATATAATTATAACCGTAATAATCTTTTCATATATTTTTTTATCGATAATAACGTAATTTTAAATATTATTTGGAATAAAAAAAAATAAAAAAATTCCGGGTTTTTATTTTAAAATATTTTATTTTAATAATAATCGTAATAATTTTAAATATATTATCGGATATTTTATTTAAACCGGAATTAAGTATATTTCTGTATTAATATTTTAATTATTTTATTTTGGTTAAAATACGTAAATATTTTAAATACGTAAATTTTACGAATAAATACGGTACGGAAAAAAATATAACCGTTAATTATTTTCTTAAATATTACCAATTTATTATTCTTTTTATTTAAATTTTATATTTCGTTTTTATAACGAATAAAGTTAATTAAGTTAATACTTTATAAAATATTTTCGATTCGTATTTTAATTAATATTTTATTAATAATAACGATAAAAAAGTTTAATTATTTTGATAAATTTAACACCTGGTTTTTTTTCTGTTTTTTTTTAAACTTTAATTATAAATAAATTTATTATTTTTTGTAATAAGGCGTTTGCGGCGATATTTTTTTTATTAAATCGATATTAAAAAACAATATCGAAATTAAAAAGGAAATTAATTTATCGAATTTAATACATAAAAAAAACGCGTTTATTTATAAAATATAAAAAGGTTTAATAATCGATAATTATAAAAAAGTTTTATTTTTAAAATTTAAAATATTAATATTTAAAAATTTGGATTATAATATATAATTTTCGGTTTTAAATAAAATATATCCTTTTTATTAAGGTTATAAGTTTCAAAAATTATTTTACAGGTTTTTATTCGTTAATTTTTTACTGTTACCAAATAATACCTTTAATTACGTTACGGAATACGTTTATTTTTATTTTAATTAATCGGTTAAATTAAAAAAAGGCCAAAATTAAAATTTCGTAAACGAATTATTTTATTTTTTAAAGGTTTTTTTTTTTTAAATTTTATTATAAAAAAATTTCCTTTTTTAATAAATAGTTTAATAATTTGGTTATATTATTTTTATAATAACAAAATATTAGTATATAATTATAAAGTTTTATAAATAAACGAATTATAATACGGTTATTAAAATTTTTAAATTTTTATCTTTAAATTATTTTAATTTTAATTAAATCGATAAAAATATTTACGTTTATTTTTATAATAATATTAAGGTAATTTATTTTTTTAACGTTAAACCGAAACTTTTTAAGATCTTTTTAAAGGTTAATTTTATATAACCGGTAAATAATTTTTTCGTAATATTTTTAATATTTTTTTTAAAGCCGAAATAAATTAATATGTCGTTAATATAAACGTTTACGTAATAATCGAAAAGTTTATATAGTTATATATTAATAAACGATTATTATTAAATAAAATTTATTTTAAATTTAAATAAAAATACTTTTTATTAAAACGTTTTTTAACGGATTTTAAATATTATTAAATATTTCAATTTAATAATAATACGAAATTTATAAATCATTTAAATAATATCGATTTTAATAAAACGTTAAACGTTTTAATAATTAAATATAATACCGTTAAATAAAAATTTTAAAATAAAACGATTTTTTAAATATTAATTTGTTTAACAATAATTGATATAAAATCGGCGTTTTAATAAATAAGGGTTTGGGGTAAATAAAATTAAAACGGCGTTTTTTTATATATATAATTCGATAAATTTTATTTTTAATAATTTATTTATTACTTTTTTTTTAACGGAAAATATTAAATAAACGTCCGGTAAATAAAAGGTTTAAAAGCAGGTATCGGTCGATCGAGTTCCAAAATTACGTTATAGCCAGGTTAAAAGTTTAAAAAAATATTAACTTTTTTTAAAAGAAATCCTTTTAAATAAATAAAAGGTTTTAATAAAAGTTTTTGAATTTATTTTATATATTCCGGATTTTTATTTTCGGAAAAAGTGATTTTTTAACCGTTATATATCTTTATTTTTATAAAACGGTTACCGTTATAATATTTAAGTTTTTATTTTTTAAAAAAAAAATTTTAAAATAATAAATATTTATTTTATCGTTCCGTATAAAAGTTAATTTTTAACCTATTCGTTAACAAAATGATAATTACGTTATCTTTAATAATTTTTATAATGAAAATTATTAATTTAATATTATATATATTCGGTATATTTTTTTATTTATTATATTTAATAAAATAATAAATATAAATATTAAAATAAAATCGTTTTCGGGTTTTTTTATAAACGTCGGAAAATTTGGTATTGTTTATCGGCCTTTTTTATAACGCGGTTATAATAACAAACGTTTTTTTTAAATTTTAAAGTTAACGTACCCGTTTAATAAATATCGAGTTAGGAATTTAATCGCCGATAAGAACTTGGTTAAAATTAAAAAATTATCGGATTAAATAATATTTTTGTTTTTATAATTTAAGAATAAATTATGTTTTTTTATCTAATTAAAACCGATAAAAATATTATATTTAATATTTATAATTTAAAAAACTTAATCGGAAAAACCTTATCCGTTAATTTTAAATATTATAATTATTTGGATTTTTATTTAAGTAACGGGTTATTTCTGGTAATTTTATAATTAAATTAATTTTTTTAATCGAATAATATAAACTTATAATTATTTTTTCGTTTATTTAACGAAAAAAAATTAACGAAAAGTTAAGTTTATATTCCGGTATTATAAAAAATAATAATAAATAAATTAATTTTATTTATTTAAATTTATATAATTTTAATAAAAGTTTTACATTTTTTAAAATTATTTATTTCCGTTATTATTAATATAAAAAAGATTATCGAAAAACTTTCCGACGGTTCTACTTTTTTTTTCGATTTGTCGGAACTAAACAAATTTTTTATTATTTTTATTATAACAACCTTTTCTTTTGTTAAAGAAATTATTAATTTTATATCCCGTTTTATTAAAATTAAAATATATACTTACTTTTTAATAAACTTTTTTATTAATTTCCAATAAAGGCTTATCGGTATTACTTGAAATTTTGGATTTGCCGGAATTATTATTTAAACGAAATTTTTTATTTTTATTTTTCGGTTTATTAAAATTATCTAATCGGGGTTTACGTTTTTATTAACGTTTTTTATAGGCAAACTGGTTATTATAAACGGTTATAACGATATAATTATAAAACTTTTTGTAAATAACGTTAAAATTACAGTTATTTTTAAAAAAACGTAAATTAAAATTTAAGGAAATATATTTTTATAAAACTTATTTCTATTCGTTTTTAGTAATTTTAACCTTTTAAATAAAAGCGTTAAATTTAAAAATAAAATCGTAAATATTTTAATTTTTATTAAGCTTAAAAATAAAAATACAAAAAGTTTTTTTGGTTACGGAAACTTAATACGAATCGTAATACGATAATTTTAATACCTAAATTATTTCGGTTACGTAAAAAAAAAGGTTACGTAATCGATTAATAACAAACTTTAATTACTTATTCGGCCTTTTTTTTAAAAAAAAAGTTTATTAAATAAATTATATAAATTTTTTGGTTCCGAAAAATGATTTTATTTATTTCGAATTTATTTATAATTTTACGGACTTAAGCGTTAAATTTGATTTTGTTACCGTTAAATTTAATTAGGTCGTTAACGTAACTTTTTCTTTTAATTATAACTAAAATTTATATTATTATTTTTTATAAACTTGCAAAAAACGGATTATATTATTATATTAATAAAGCGAAACGTATTAATATTACCGAAAACGTTATTAATTATGTTTTCTCGGCAAAGGCGATCGGCGTCGTCGGAAAAAATAAGGGAATAATAACTTTATTTAATTTAAAAACAAAAAATTTTGTTACGAAATTTTTAAAATTTTCCTTAAATATCCTAATTATCGTTAGCTATTTTATCGATTAACTGCCTATTGGGATCGGTTTTTAAATAACTATAATCTTAATTTTATAAATTTTTTATTTTTATGAATTCGATTTCGTTTTACGGTACGTCGTTTATGCCGTTTCTTTAAGGTATTTATCGTTTTTTATATTTTGGTCTAGGTTTTAAGAAAGTATTTCGTTTTTTGCACTTTCGATTTTATTTTTAATTAATCTAAATCGTTTTAAACGTCGATTAATAAATAAGAAATTTTTTCTAATAAACATCTAGTTTTAATGCTGGTTAATCTGGGTTTTGGTTTTGGGTCTGGTCTGAAACGCGTTATTTTTTGTCGTTACGTATCGACGTAAAAAAGGTATAATGCCTTATTTATTAATCGTTAAGCCAGCGAGAAAGGGAATGAACTTAGAATAATAATACGGCCAGCGAAATATAATATAGTAGCTAATTTATTGGCGTTATAAACGAAAATTTTAAGTTAAAGAAAAAAAGGAAAGAAAGGCAAAGTTGCAAAGTGCGTAAAGAACTACAAATGTCCCCACTCTCTGTATAGCAGGTGGCTAGTTCGTATAGCAGGTAGCTAGTTCGTGTGGCAGCTGTCAGCCCCATGTAACGGTTGCCAGCCTCACGGTTTGATCCTGGTGGTTGCCGTCACATTTATTCGACCGAAAAATGTATTAAATTATTTTTGCAAAAATATTAAAAGGTTTAAAAAGATTTAATATTCGGAAATCCGCCGGTACGTATATCGATCGCTAATATACCGTTCCAAAATATAGCTTAAATTTATAATTTATAAATTACTTACGTATTTTATTTTATAACCCGTAATTTAAAATAATAAATTAAATTTATATTATATAAAAAAGACGTTATATTAAATAATATAAAAAAAACGATTAAAAAGTACCTTAAATTTAAAATAAAATAAAAAAATATTTTAAAGCCCGTAAAATTATAATTTAATAAATTTTTATTCCCGTTTAATAATAACAATAAAAAATTAGATATTAATAAAGCTTTAAGTTTTAAAAATATTTAATAATTAATCTTAATTCTTTTTAATTGATTTTTTTTTTTCAAAATCGACCTTATAAGTTACCGTAATTCCGATATCTCCCTTACAGCTTATTTATCCCAAACATATATTATCGACATAACCCTTTAAACCTATTTTCGAACCGAAATACAAATTTTAACCGGCCGTAAATAATTAATAAACATAAGCAATAATAAAGGACCGGTATAATATATCGTACAAATAAATGAGAAATATTTATAAGATAATAACATAACGATCGAAGCTATACTTTTCTTAAAGTTAACCAGGTTGGCCTAAATATAAAACTTCGATCGTTAAACAGGAAAAAAAGGATAAGGTATAAAAAAAAAGAAAAAGTTAAATAACGTAAAAATTTAGCTAAACGTAAAGAACGAAATTCTAAATTAAAAAAGTTAAAAAATAAACCGCGTAAACGGTAATTAAATAATTAATAAATTTTATATATATTTTATAAATTTCAAAATTAATTACGTTACGTTATTATTTAATTATTCCTTAAAATAAATTAAGAATAATTTTATCTTAAAAAAAGGGTTAAAATAAAGCAGGGTATAAGGTTAAGTATATGGTCTAACTAATCTGTTAATCAGCACCCCTTATATATTTCTAACGGTTCTTTTCGCCGGGCGCAACCCCGAAAACATCACCATTTATTATTCATAGTTTTGCTTCATACTGGTCTCAATACCAGAATATAGCTACGTTACCTTCATTATCTTTTAAACCCTGGGCTTATTCGTAATACGCTCTTTGATTATGCACTGATCAGGACCGAATGATACGGCCAGCATTGATATAGCATAGTAGCTAGTTTATTGGCGCTATAAACGAAAATTTTAAGCTAAAGAAAAGAAAAAAAGAAGGGCAGAATCGCAAAATACGTAAAGATTTACAAATGTTTCCACTTTCTGTATAGCAGGTAGCTAATTTACGTGGCAGCTATTAGCTCCATATAACGATTACCAGCTTTACGGTTTGATCTTAGTAACTACCGTTATATTACCCTTTTTTAAAAACTTATATACGACTAAAAAAAGTATATAAGTTTTTATTAATTATAAGTACCGTTTTTTCCTTATTAATCCGGTTCTTATTTTCCCAACTTTATTATTATCGGGATAATTTTCGTTAATTTTATCGGTAGCCGTTATACGTATTTATTTTTATAAACGAACTAATAATTTAAATACTTTAAAATGTTTTATATAAAACCGTTTTATTATAATCGGGACGTTTTTAAAATTAATTACGGAATATTATATTTCGTTAAAGTTATAACTTTTTTATTTAACTTAATATTATAATTTTTTATAACGCCCGTTAAGTTTTAATTAGTCGATTTATTTTATTTCGAATTTTTATTTATTATTAATTTTTTTAAATAACGGTAATATTTAAATTTATTAAAGTAACGGGTTATCGTTAATTTTACGTAATCGATTAATATAAAATAAGTTAATTATTTTTATAATTTAATAATAAATTAAAAACGAAATTATATTTCTATTTTTTTATAATTTTAAAAGGTTTTATTTATTATAAATTTAAACAAATAATCGGTATTTACGTTATAAAGTTTTTTTTACGTAAAAAAATTTTATTATTAATTTTAAAATTAATTAAACGATATTTTTTATTAACTTACGTTTTTAACGTAATATTTTTCGTAAATATTTAAATATTTTTAATTTATTTAACGATTATTAATATTTATTAAGTTAATTCGGTTTTTGCTTTTATTATATTTAAGTTTAACGAAAATAAGTTCTGGATATTTCTATTTAATATAATTTTTAACGGAATTATATTAATCGACAAATATTATAATAAATTATACGCAAAATTTAATACCGATATATATATGTTTTAATCGTTTTAATATTTATTAATATAAAAATATAAACGTTAATTTAATTTTTAATTTATAAATTTAATAATTTTTTAGGTTTGCGGATATAAGGCGTTTTCGTAATAATATTTTATATCGGTAAGTTCGTTTAATTTAATTAGAAATTAAAAGATAAATTAGTTTATATTATCGTTAATTTAAATAATAAGTATTTTAAAAAAACGATATAAGTATTGATCATATTAGTTAGTTAAGGTTTTGGCAATATTAATTTTTTTATTTAATAAGGTTATTATAATTTTGTTAAGTTTTGTTAGGATATGGTGGCTAAAGGAATTGTTGTTGGTGGGGGGGTCACTAGAGCAACGGAGGGGCGGGCGCGTCAGCCCCACCTATTTGTATATACGTAGCTAGAGCTTCGCTCTCCCACACCTTTCCCACACACAAGAACATACAGAACTAGAGAGATCAATCAGACCAACAACGGTACCCCGAATTGCCATCCGTTTCCTCACAAGTTTGTTAATAAACGTTTATATATAGTTATAATTATAACGGTTTTTTAATATATTTTTTCCGTTAATAACGATATAATTTTAAATATTATTCGGAATAGGAAGAGGGTAAAGAAGTTTTGAGGTTTTGTTTTAAGGCGTTTTGTTCCGACGGTAATTATAATAATTCCGAATATATTGTCAGATATTTTGCTTAAACCGGGCTAGGTATATTTTCGTATTAATATTTTTATTATTTTATTTTAACTAAAGTATATAAATATTTTAAGTACGTAAATCTTACAAATAAATGCAATATAAAAGAAAATGCAGCCGTTAATTATTTTTTTAGGTATTATTAATTTATTATCCTTTTTGTTTAAGTTTTATATTTCGTTTTTGCAACAAATAAAGTTAATTAAGTTGGTATTTTGCGGGATATTTTTGATTCGTACTTTAGTTAGCATTTCGTTGATAATAACGATAAGAAAGTTTAGTTATTTTGATAAAATTAAGGTTTAAATTTTTTTTTTTCGAGCTTTAATTATAAGTAAATTTATTATTTTTCGTAATAAGGTTTTTACGGTGATATTTTTTTTTGTTAGGTTAATATTAAAAGGTAATATCGAAATTAAAAAAAAAATCGGTTTATCGAATTTAACGCGTAAAAAAAATACGTTTATTTGTAAAATATAATAAAGTTTAGTAATTAATAATAATAAAAAACTTTTGTTTCCAGAATTCAAAGTAATAATGTTTAAAGGTTTGGATTATAATAAGCAGTTTTCGGTTTTTAATAAGATACGTTTTTTTTATTAAAATTATAATTTTCGAAAAATATTTTATAAGTTTTTATTTATTATTTTTTTGTTATTATTAAATAATATTTTAATTACGTTACGAAATTCATTTATTTTTATTTTAGTCGGTTAATTAAATTAAAAAAAGATTAAAATTAAAATTTTATAAGCAAACCGTTTTATTTTTTCAAAAGTTTATTTTTATTTAAATTCTATTATAAAAAAGTATTTTTTTTAATAAACGGTTTAATAATTCGATTATGCCGTTTTTATAGTAATAAAATATTTATATGTAATTATAAAATTTTGTAAATAAACGGATTACGGTATAATTATTAAGATTTTTAAATTCTCACTTTTAAATTATTTTAACTTTAGTTAAGTTAATAAAAATATTTACGTTTGTTTTTATAATAATACCGAAATAATTTATTTTTTTAAAAGTTAGTTTTATATAATTAATAAATAGTTTTTTTTATAATATTTTTAATATCTTTTTTTAAAGCCGGAATAATTTAATATATTATTAACGTAAACGTTTACGTAATAATTAAAAAGTTTATATAATTAAATATTAATAAACGATTATTATTAAATAAGATTTATTTTAAATTTAAATAGGAATATTTTTTATTAAAACGTTTTTGAACGGATTTTAAATATTATTAAGTCTTTTAATTTAATAATAATACGAAATTTATAAAATATTTAAATAATATCGATTTTGGTAAAACGTTTAACATTTTAATAATTAAATATAATATTATTAAATAAAAAGGTTAAAATAAGGCTATTTTTTAAATATTAATT
>QJOA01000470.1:0-51702 GCA_004155915.1 Monosporascus sp. CRB-9-2
GCCGCTTCACTGGGCTTCCTGGAACGGCCGCGATACCGTGGTTAAGCAGCTTTTCGAAGGCGGCGCCGATGCGAACGTAAAGGAGGATAATGATGGTACGACGCTGCTTTATTAGGCTTCCGAGCACGGCCACGATATCATGGTTAAGCAGCTTTAATCATTTTTATCAAATCATTTGCTTCGGTAATATTGTTCAAGTTTTGAATATCACTTCTGTATACATTTATTATCTTTGCAAAAGATGGGTCCAGGGCAATGGTTTAATATATAGTACTTGGATTTAATCCAGAACCTTCTTTAATTTTCTCCTTTCTTAATAATGAAAAGTTGGATGATATGCCTTATGTGTACTACGGTATCAGGCAAAATTTTTATTACACCTTTAGGTAGTAGTGGGTCGCGCTAGTAGCCACGCCACCCAAAATAGGTGTAGCTTAACCGCAGGTACATGTGAAAAATTGCAGCCCTTTGGCAACCCCTAGTCCAAGGTAGGCTATTATTAAGTGGATCTCCTAGCTAGAGTACTCAACGTGTAATAAAAATTACCCATAACACCATAGTATATATGAGACTACGCAGCCGGTCCTCTTAAGGTTCCTATACGTAAGCAGTAAATAAAATGCAATAATTGCACGTAACCGGGCTCATGCATTGGTTGTCTGATAGCTTGTTAAGCATCTGTCTACCGCAAAGTATGGGGCTGCTGTACATGCCTTTGTGGCTCGTCGCCACGGGGAAGGGAGGGGCAATGATTTTTGTATTCTCTGGCGTGCCGCACTGTATAACTTATGACATCAATAGCTGGCTTTGCATCAGATGCACCTCGCAGGCATTGCCGAAAAATAATGCGCACCTTGAATTGACCCACGCCTAGGCCGGGTGCTAGCTCGGAGGGAGTAGAGAAAAGTTCCGGGGGAGTAGAACGAAAGTGGCGCAGCAGAAAGGTCGGGGGGAGTAGAATCGCTAAGCCCATTTGCTAAAATAATAATCCGGTATCTCCACTTTTTTCGGTACTTAAGTACTTAAATTATAGGTATAATTACTTAGCAATTGCCCAGCAAATGCAAATATTTATAGCATATGCTGGGCAAATGGTGATATCCACAGCATATGCTAGGCAAATGCTAGTATCTACGGCATTTGCTTAGCAATTGCTACCGATATAGGCATTTGCCCAGCATATGCTACAAATACCAGCATTTGCCTAGCATATGCTGGTATTTGTAGCATATGCTGGGCAAATGCTAAGTAATTACTTAATATATATAAAGAAAAAAAATTAAATTTTTTTAATACTATATATAATAATTTATTAATTTATTAATTATTATATATTTAAAGTAAATTTTTAAAATATATAATATAATTTTTAAATAATTAAAAACTTATTTTATTTTATTTTAAGTTTTTCCGAAGCCTGCGCCACCTAATATCAAAAAAGAAGTAGCTCTACTCCCCCGGAGCTTTTCTCTACTTCCTCCGAACTAGGTGGCCCGCCTAGGCCACTTGTCATTTCCAGTACCATTTTGCTTAGACGCATCGGTACAACTCGCAATTAAATCAATAATAACGTACGTTAACAATTAAAAAATTATCAGTTTTTTCACAAGATATCGCTCTTTCCGAATACGAGGTCAGCTTTATCCGTATCGCAATAGGTAGATTGATTTTTGTTATTATATTGCAGCCATAAGTGGGTGGATTAAAAGTGTGCATTCTTTTTCGGCACTCACGGCCTGGTCAACGCCTGGTGGTATAGGTTTTTGCATATTTTGTGCGTCGGTCACTAGTACAATTTAGTACTGCTAAGTATATATGGTCCGTGCTCCTAAATTCCAAAGAGTTCAAACAGGAAATCCATTTCGGACCTAGCTGTACCTTCGTACGGCAATAGCTGATTCCGAACCCCCGTCTTGCTTTCATCGTTCCGGGGGTAGAGCTTCATAAGTTACAGCTTCGCTCGATTTGTTGGTCTCCATCCGATGGCTTCCCCCCGGCGGACACTTGAGTACGATAAACTTAGACCCTAATCCCAATCCCCATCATGCGACTCGTCTCGGCCGGGCGATTACCGAGTACATTGCTACCGAATATACTGCGTAAACCTGCCGCCCGACTTTGCATGCACTCCTACGATGCCACCGCGGAGATCGCATAAGAAGTCTCGGGCTGGATGTCGCCGCTGTAAGGCGCGGAAGATCAAGGTCCGTAGTGGCAAGCCCCGTATTTTCCGAAATTCAACATTCGGAGCTAACTTGGAGGCGTATGAAGTGCGATGAAGTTCATCCTCGCTGCGGGAACTGCGCCAAGCACGGAGTTGCTTGCGACTTCGAGCGTCCCGACATAGCAGACTCTCTCGCCCCTGCCGAGACTCCGCGTCCTACTACATCGGTCAGCAGCTTTGCTGATAGCCCCTCGGCGACATCGCCCATGACCACCAATACGCTTCCTCCTACGCCTTCTATAGCAGCGAGCACCCCCCTTGCCATGTATCGCAACCCCGAACCTCCCACGTTGTCCACGACTTCCAAGCAGAACCGGATGATGGAATTGAGGCTCCTCCACCACTACACTACTATCACATGCAAGACCCTGGCCATAGCCGATGATGTTAGTGAGAATATCTGGAGGGATACGGTCCCGAACCTCGCCTTCTCCGGCGCAAGCTTCCTAGCCGATGCCCTTCTGGCCGTGTCCGCTCTTCATCTGCGATCCAGTGCGCCTCAGGACCAGGATCTCGTCCGGGCGAGTCACGCCTACATGGCTGCTACCTTGTCCGAGTATGGCACCAGTCTCGGCAACGGCATCAACGAGTCCAATGCCGAGGCGCTTTTTCTGACTGCCGCCCTCATCGCTTTTCAGTCTACGGCGTCCCGGATCTTCACCCGCGACGACAGCGGGGATATCAAGGATAGATCTGATGGTTATGTCCTACCGCTTTCGTGGTTCCATTCGTTCCAGGGCGTCAAGGCCGTCGTTGCCTCTAGCTGGCAATGGCTGCGTCACAGCAGAGTCGTCGTCCCCATCATCGAGGCACAACCGGCACTGAACCTCAATCTTTCCGAGCACGAAACGACCTTCTTCGGCGATCTGCTAGTCGGGCTCGACGAGGAACTCGCTCAGAACGACGACGAGTCGCCCGGCTATCTCCTCACACGTCAGGCCTACCAACATGCCGTGGCTGTGCTCAACTGGGCGCACAAGATACCCCACACGGGTGCTCCGCTGGTATTCCTGGCTACCGTGTCGCGTCGGTTCATCGAGCTGCTCGAAATGCGCCGGCCTCGCGCACTCGCTATCCTCGCGAGCTATTTCGCTCTGCTCAAATGTCTCGACGGCTTGTGGTGGCTTAGGGGCGTAGCCCGCCGAGAAGTGATGGGCATCGTCTCGCTCTTCGACCCCGATGACGAAGAATGGTGGCCGCGGCTGCAGTGGCCGCTCCGGATAGTCTTGTACGACGGGGACGTGATCCCTCCGGACGTGTGGGGCGCGGATTGGAGCGACTCGCAGTCTATACTCGAGCAGACGAGCCAGAGCGGCGGCTTCGTCACTCACATCGAGCTTCTGAGTAAGATGTTCAGCGCGATGCAGAGCACGGCTCCGTCGAGACTCTCAGATCCCCTTGATGTGGCTACGCACGCCGAGGCCGTACTGCAGGACAGGGCACTTGAAGCCTCGAAGAATATGATGATGCTCTCGGAAAGCTTACATGTGCCGCAAGTAGACTGAAAGGATCCGGACGTCATAGTTGTTATTCCAAGTACGTCGAGGCGTTGGGTGGCTTATGATAGCCGCCCTCTTTTGAGATAGCCACGTCCGGATGTCGCGATTTGCGCCACGGCTGCACACCTCGATACCGCTAGGACATCGATCCGAAGACGTATATGCCAAGTGACATCGCATTTAAGCTTCAGCCGAAGGCAGCCACAGCCTCGACTTCAACCACGGCCGTGAGCTCTAAAACAAGGCGAAACTGACAGGGACTCGTTTGCTTGTTGTAAGCGTCTGCTGATGATAGCACGAGATGACGACATGTCCCGGTTGTTCACAAAGCAGAAGAGGGCGGAAGGGACGGTTTGACACGGCGGCGATTGGGAACCGATGAGCGAATATGTCAGCCGGTAGAGGGCCGTCCCTGCTGCTATCTGAGTGGGCATCAGGCGTTGTGTCACCATGACGGGCGCAGAACGAGGAATTCTGCGCCGTTTCGCAGGTACGGGTCGGGCCGCGGTCCTGCCGAGCGCGGGTCGTATGGAAACATCCGCAAAAGAGGCCAGCTGGCTGTTGTTCACCAGGGGGCAAGGCATAGATGTGACGACATGAGCTATTATCCGAGCATAAATCCGCTTGCATCGAGTTATATAGTATACCCCATGTTAGAGTTTAAAGATCCCTGAGGTGCCTCTATGGATAAGTATAATGCTAAATATATATATCCCAGCCACCATGTACGTTCTCGTCCTCCGTACACCTGAGGCTACATCGCCGAGCAAGGCTGCGCGTTTAGTATTTCGTGCTATTTATGTTTTCCCTATTGGCATTGTTAAGGTACTCCTTCTGAAGTGCCACACAGAAGTGGTCCCTCCAAATGACTAACTGACTGTCCTTTCTGGAAACCGGATTAATAAAGAGACGCCCATCGTTAACCTGTGCCTCGCTACAGAGTCCGGGCCGTTGGTGCACCACAACCACACACCGATGACCGGGCCCTCGGATCCGAATCCGAATCCGATCTCCATGTCCCCCACAACCCCCAATCACGCTCCACACTAACGGCCGCAGCAAAGGGGACGGGGAAATTTTAGGGGCTTATGGGGGGCGCGCCTTAGGAGCAAACGAATCTTACATATCCGCTTCCTGTGTTAACTTGCCAAGCAATAGAGTATCACGGTTCTTCATTGGGAAAGGTAGGCCCGACTTTACTAAAATCGTCCCGAAGAGATATCCAGTACCTACCTGACTAATGTAATAAGCTAGCGCCGAAAGCAGGCCGTGTTGAGAGGAGCCCCAGCAATCAGACGGCGTGCCGGTTTAGGGGTTGTCTTGTCTTTTGACTGCCGTCTCTCTGCCTTGCTTGCCGGGGTCTAACTCTAAAGCAGGGGCCCGATCCTCACGGGAGCAATGGTGTGCGCGGGGCGCCTTCTACAGCGCATGACGGCCCCGAGCGCGGGGTCGTCACCGACTGCGACGCTCACCACCTCCCCCTTACCCGCAGCGAAGGGTCTCTAATGTCGATCCTGGACCTCCTGACCCTCTTCACACACCGACGGCACCCCAGGTTCAAGACGCTACCGACGGCTCACGATGCCGACATCGATCGTCGCCCCCTTCAAAGGCTCCAGATGCGCAGTAACTACCTGCCGTCCAGGGCTCTCTCCGTAGGGGCGGTCACGACTCTGTCTAGCTTCCAGACGTACATATATGTACCATAACTGACGTAGTCTAGGCTCCTAGTGGGGGCTGCCATTCACGGTCTTGGAAGTGGACGCTGTCGTCGTTCGTGGCTAGCCCCAGATCCGGCCGGCTGGGAGGATGGCTAAGTATTTCTGCATCCCTGTTTAAGGGGCTTCACGATGTCGCCTTTGGAATGCGTAGTGCGCTAAATAGTGCTACCCGCGCCCTATGATTGCGATCGCAGCCGCGGAAGCGGAGCTCAGCACAACAGTGAAAAAAGTATTTCCACCGGCCTGTTGTTCTTAGTTCGTCGATTAAAGGTCTTGTGGTTCATGTTCGTGATGTCCCGGCCGGAAACCAATGTTTTGCCATCGGATCCCGGGCATAAAGGTCCAGAAAATAGCCCCGTTGGATGAATATTGCGACTGACAGACACTGCACTAGACCTGGAAACAGCGCAGTGGCAGGGCGTGGATGCATAGCGAGCTCTGGGGCGGGTAGTCCACTTCGGTGATCCAGTTCTAGCCTGTGTGACGCTTGAATCTTGGCTGCGATCATGCTTTTCGAATTACCGTTGGTCAGTCGGCATCAGACAAGAGAGGTGAAATACTCAGTCCCGTGATTCGAAGTCACATATCTACCCATGGGGACATACACGGCCCTCATGAGCGTTCGGCCAACGATAGCAGTAGGCGCGTGAATGATGCCGGCCTCGCAGTCGCCGTCCTAAACATGGCCTTACAAAAGTGTCGTCCATGTAGTTAGGAGCTGAAATAGAGCACTTGATGTCAGTTCCTTATGACGTCTCGGCAGAAGGGGTAGTTGATCGACCGAGATAGGAATGGGTTGTCAATACCCCACATAAACCTACTGGAGTGGCATGATGCGGGGATACAACGGAAACACTTCCGCCGTGGCATTCGGCATTCGGGATATGCGGAGGCAGGGCGAGCTTCTTTCAACGTCAGATAACGATCATACCGACGGCTGACATCATTCGACTCCCCGCCCAAATCGTTGCGACGGGAGTGCTCAAGGAAGCACATGGGATGACGCCCATTGTGCGAGGCCGTCTAGCAACTCGATCTATATCCGGCTCGAATCGAACTGTACTTCCCCAACGTAACCTACGCCCACAAGTTCAGGGCCGATTCGCCAGGATGTTATCGGGTTGTACGTTGAAGACTGCCTTCGACAAGGGCGAGGCGAGTATGGGCCTATGGCAATGTCTGCCCGGTGCCAATATTTCTAGGATCTTGGCCCGAACACCCGGGGTGGACTGGGTCATGGTCGACTGTGAACATGGGAACATGGATGGTGAGGACAGGCGGACTCGAATCACAGTAATTCGGGTTCAATAAGTTTGGGAGATGTTGTGCCGAGCCAGGCGAGACCGAGGGCGTATACTAATGTGGAACTAGATCCCGCGATGCACGAAGCGGTTCCGGCTATCGCAGCCTGTGGGATCAGCCCACTCGTGAGAATACCGGACATGCAGGGCTGGATGGTGAAGCGTGAGTCTAAGAGCGAGGACGCATCCAACACATCATTGATGGTTACTTAGGTGCGCTCGATGCTGGAGCTCATGGGGTGAGTGCTTCGGGATAGACGGCACGGAGATTTCACTAAAGAGAGCAGATTCTCGTCCCATTGCTTCGTTCCGCTGAGGACGCGAAAAAGATCGTTGCCGCGGCCAAGTTTCCGCCCTGGGGCCAGCGTGGATTCGGGTCGCCCTTCGCGATGGAGCGGTTCAGCCCGATACCGAGCATGACGGAATACCTAGAGTATGCGAACGAGTCGCTCCTGACGATGGTACAGATAGAGACGCAGGAGGCGCTCGATGCCGTGGACGACATCGCCCAGGTACCCGGGGTCGATGTCCTCCTGATCGGCCCGTTCGACCTGGGTAACAACATCGGGCACCCCATACTGGACGGCGTGGTCAAGCCTGAGTTGCAGCAGGCGATGGACCGTATCCTCGCTGCCACGAAAAAAGCCGGCAAGAAAGCGGGCTGTTTTGCTACCAGCCCGGAACAGGCAAGAGAGTACGCGGAGAAGGGTTTCGATATGATCAGCGTGGCGTTGGATGTAACACACTTGCAGGCTAGCCTCGCCCGGTCCCTCAGCGTCGCGAAAGGTTCAAGTACGCCCAAGACCGGCGGCGGGTACGGTGCTTAGAGACATGACGAAGCAGACTTTGATGAGCTTCTATGTCGACAAGGCAATTAGAACCAGATAAAAGTTAGCAGCATGGGCATGAGAGAACGTTCTGGTTCCTGAGGGGTGACGGATAGCCGAGACCAAGAGAACTTCTCCGGCGCCGGTTCCAAACTAAAACGACAGATATTATCGATCATTGTCATTCGAGTGGCCTCCATCTTGCTACGAAATCATATCATGGTCCCTATGGCTCTGCTTTGCTCAGCTTGCGCTTTTAGTCCGTACCGCTAATGGTGCGATGTTTCGAAAACAGTGAGTTTATGAAGCGTAGACACATTCTTAAAGCTTCTCAACAACGTCCATTTTAGCCATGACCTGCTCTTTGTCGAACCGATGCATGAGTTTAATTGCCTTCGAAGCAAGCTGCGGGTGTTCCTCTGGCGCAGAAGACTTGCTTATATGGATCTATCCGGGAGTGTTAGTGTTGTATTTCAGTATGTGTTGCTGCCACGTCACGGTCGCTTCTCCTTTTACAAAGCGATCCATTTGCACAACTGGAACAACCTACCACGGGGACATCGAACTCGTAAAGATCTCGCCAACAGGGCTTAGAGTCCGATTTAACGATGTCGATTTCTTTGAACAAAAAGGGTCTCGCGTCCCAGACATCAGATAATACCGATCTGGCTTGAGTGCATAAGCCGCAGTTCTCGCGAGTAAAAAGTGTGATCCTGCAAGCCTGCAGCAATCTTATCGCAGGCCGCATATTGGCAGTCGAAGAGATGAAGATAAAAGTAGAGAATCAGACAGACAAATTGAGGAAAATCACCTCGCCTTAAAAGCAAAACCTGACTTGGGGTCGTATGATTTCGCCGATGGCACGATTGCCACGTGCTGGTTGTTTGACAAACGTACTGGTATGTATGTATGTATGTAAACGGTTAAACGTACATACGGGTAGGTGGAGGAGTGACAGCCCTACGGTGGCTAAATTGGGAAGGGCAGGAAGAGATGGTTGGTTGGCCTTACAGTGAAGAGATCGATCCTGGGAAAAGAATTGGGGAACCCAAGCTGGAGAGGCAGAGGGGGCTACTGACTAGGAGTGGGGTCAAGCTCCCTCCCCTGCCCCCCTAGCTTGTCCAGGTACTGCATGTAGTTAGCTCCCGTGCTATGTACCTAAAACCCTGTACCACATGCATTACAGCTTGCAGACTCACTTCATCGATTACCGTAAATAGTAGGCGGTGAACGAGTTTAGCGGACCCCATGTTCCAAGCAGCCCCTCCGAAGTAGTCTACAAGCCTCTACCACTTTCCATGAATTCAGGGTGTCGTCGGTCGTATATTTGACCACTGGAACCTCGCTTACTTTCTGACGTGAACGCGTAAACGATCCAGATTGAATTCGAACTTACCTCAGATATACGCCCTTATATGCTTTTGTTTTAAGTTAAGGTTGAATTATCGGTATCGGAGTGCCCCGCACCGGACAGCATCGCCAATCCCGCCGACGTTGCCCAGCATGGCCCAAAAATGTGTCCATCAGGGTTGCGGCAAGATGTATACCGATCCGGAGGAGGTCTGCAAGTACCATCCCGGTCCTCCCGTGTTCCATGAGGGGCAGAAGGGTGAGTCCTTGGTTACACTATCCGATGTGGACTGCAAGATTGCAGGATACTGTGAAATCACACCTGTAACCCCAATATCACATGACTTATAACTCTACTATGCAACAACAGGTTGGAAGTGCTGCAAGCCGAGGGTCCTTACGTTCGACGAGTTCCTCGAGATCCCTCCCTGCACCGAGGGGAAGCACAGCACCACCGATGTACCTCCTCAGATCGAGAAGAAATCCGGCGGGGACGACAGTGCCGGGCTGTCTGCTGCACAGCAGTCCCTGGCTTCCAAGCTCGCAGAAGTGCCGCTATCTGCACCTACTCGTGAACCCGTCACAGCGCAATCCGCACCCGCAGCGCCTGCTCCGCCTCCGGAAAGTGAAGACGACGACCCTTCACTGGAGATTCCAGATGGCAGGGTATGCAGGCGCAAGGCCTGCGGCGCCACTTATAAGAAAGGCCAAGCCCGATCCGACGACGAGAAGTGCGTCCACCACCCCGGTGCGCCTATCTTCCACGAGGGCAGCAAGGGCTACAGCTGCTGCAAGCGCAGGGTGCTCGAGTTCGACCAGTTCATGAAGATCGAGGGCTGCAAGACATCGCCGAGGCATCTGTTCATCGGCTCCGGCAAGGACAAGTCTAAAGCCGAAAACGGCGCATCCGTTTCGGCCGACGGCGAGGAGCTACTTCAGACCGTGCGCACCGACTTTTACCAGACGCCTTCTACCGTTATAGCCTCTTTCTTCCTAAAGAAGATAGACAGCTCCAGGGCGATGGTCAATTTCGAGCCGCAGAGTGTCGTCGTCGATCTGCCGACTACCGACCCCCAACCCAAGCGCTACAAGGCGTCGGTACCCCTGTTTGGACCCGTCGACCCGGAAAAGTGTACCTATAAAGTCCTCGGCACCAAGCTCGAGGTCAGCCTGTATAAAGCCGACGGTTCAAGCTGGCCAGTCCTGCGAAGCGACGAGCGCGGTACCGGGGAGATCTTGCAGGTAGGGCGTGCGGGGCGAGTGTAGGAAGAGGATAATAAGCCAAGCCGTTCACCTACCTATCGATCCTAAGTCTGCATAGAACCGTAGGGCCACGATCGCCACCCGTCTAGAACACCATGATGCTGTTGAAAGTCATGTGTCTCACTACGTCACGTCTTGGCTCCCGATACCCATCCCATCTCCAACGTCCTGCGGGGTCTCCTGAAAAGCAATCAAAATGCTCAAGAATAGCCGGAGAGGAAGACAGATGTGGAAAGGTGGAATCACCAACACCAGGAAATTTGTTCTTGGCTCTGCTTCAAGCCGTCTCGGCCTCGTCTTGGGGGTTTTAGTGCCCTTGGTAGAACGGCACTCCTGGAACGTGTTTCTTGGCGCAGGAAAGAAAAAGACAAGCCTGGCATCCGGATTCTTGGAAGTTCTTGGGCGGCAATGACCAAGACTGTAGAAAGTCTTGGGTGAAGGGCCGTTGCATGATTAGTACATTACCTATCTTCGACCGCTAGGTAGGAGGCATGCTGGTGTGGTCATAACGAGCCAACGATGCTTGGCACATGAGTCTGTCGAGCACGCCCGAGCACTAAAATGTAATCAGACGTATGGTGATTTAAATACCCGCCTCAGTTGCCCATTCAGCTTGCCTATCCCGATTTGAATGCGCTGACAACATAAAGCGTCTGTATCTCATGAATCGACCATTCTCCCACGCTAGACGTTCTTGCCTCTTAACCCTTACATGACGCTCCTTATAATAGGGGTTCAACAGAAACATTGAGTTGTAACTATCGAACGTCGTACTGCATGCCAAGGTACCAACAAATCAGTTGCACGGTACGGTACTGTGACTCTCCGCAGCAGGCCTTCCGGTCCAATCGTTTACGCGGCAGATCCTTCCGTGTCCTACACATGATCAGTATCAACCAACTTTTCCAGACACGCACACTATTTAGCCTCTCTGCATAGGTATCGCATCTAGGCATATACCTCCAACATCTGATAGCCATCTACTAGACCTACATACACATCTGCACGGGCACCTGTGAAGCATCCCATCGAACGCCACCGCAAAGCCACCAGCAACGATGCGGCCGCAGCAAACCCGTCTTCCCGCCTTACGTATGCCATACAGTACTAGGTAATATAACCCCCTCCTCGTGTACGACATACATACCCTACATACATGCGTAGGTACCATCCATGTCTCTCCAATAATCCAGCTAGGAGATTCCAGGGCTACTATCCGTGCTAGCGAGACTAGATCCCGTAACACGGTGACACAGGTAGCCAGATCATGCATATGCCAATGCCAATGCGACTGGCCCCCCTTGACTCGTCTGTCTCGACTCGGCGCCGTGTGACGGACAGCGTCGTTATAGGCCGGAGAATCCGGACATCGACCAGTGGGGTTTATAGCTATCGTCGCGGAAAAGGTCGGCGGCGGATCTTTGCTCGTTTTCCTCTCTTTCTTTGGCCCGAGGTGTGCGCATACAATGCCTACTACTAAGTAGGTATCAGGTAGTATAGAGATAGGTAATTCAACCCCAACCCCTCGAAATCAGCCTCCTACCGGCGCTGGATGAGACTTGCCAGGCGTGGTGTACGTCGGTCTTGCAAGGCCGCACCGCATGTTGCAGCACGGCGGTGCATGCGGTGCCACACTCTTCCGCGACACCCCGACCGAATCCGGCTTTCTGGATGGGAGATGATGGAGGTATATCCCGTAGTAACCTACAAAAAATAGAGACAGGCCGAGACCATGCGCTGGACTTAGGAGGGGGTAGCGTGACGTACTTCTCATACAAGCGTATCTCGCCCAAGAAAATAGGTTGAGGATACTCCACTCCATGCGAACACCCGGGCAGATATGCGTGCATGTGCGTGTCTCTAGCCTTCGCCCCTAAGTTACTATGGTCCATGGTGCTTAGGTACTCACATACCCACGTATCTGTGCCACCCCCGCGGACGGCGCACGACATTGTCATACCTGACTGCCTGCCTGCAATAGATAGATAGATTAACAAAGCAAATTGTAACCTCATCTAACAAACGACTGCAACTCCACCCTCGTCGCCGTCCCAGCCGGGTGGTCACGGCGAGCCGCACGTGATAGCGCTCTACGGGGAGCCATACAAAACGCGCCGGCGGACGCGGTTCGATGCGCCTGGCAGTCTACGTTGGCCTGCATGCCTTGCGGGACAATGTCAGAATTTCCGCAAGCCACGCCCTTCGCCCTCCGTCTTAGATGGGATGACCACGGCCCAGTCTAATGCCTATATGCGCGGCCGCCCACGACTTTTCCTTGGCGGCCCTTCCCCCCAGAAGCTCACGAGTCCGCGTATTGAGTGGTATTCTCCCTCTAGCTCTGGGATTCGCTGGCTCCGGTAGGACAGCCAAGGCCTAAGGGGGCACCGCCAAGGCGCACGGTTGAAGAAAAGCAAAAAAGGGGGGCGGGTGGGAGATTGATGCCAAGAAAATCTCGGAGTCGAACGGTATCTCCTCGGTTTACTGCCATGTCACGTAGAGCTCACCGATCCGTATAAACCGCTGGGTTTTGCACGTGCTGTTGTTGATTTGTCTTTACAGCTGCTGGGGAGACTAGTGGGCCAGACAGACATGCAGCATGCCGTCCGCCAAGTACGGGGGGAGATGCTCGTGGTGTTTGTCTAGCTGGCTATCGATTCCCACCTGTTGCTTTTTTTTTTTTTTTTTTTTTCTCTAACAAGGCGAGAATGTACAATAACAGGCACTTTTTGCCTGATCTAGTTGCCATCTTAACAATCTCCTTATTCGTGCTTATGACTACCGTGCCTAAGGTATGTCTCTCTCTCTCTCCGGCCGCCACCGCGTGCCTCGTCTTTTACCTCTGCCGCCCCTTCCGTTGCCGAGCCTTCCTGTCCGACCCCAGATGCCGGCTCATCATCCCGTTCGTTTATCGTTGCCCCGCTCCCGAGCACACTCCCCGCCAGCCATACCAGGAGACTCTTCAGAGTCAACTGTTTGTTTACTCTCTTCCAGCTACTAGTTAGCTCGCCAGTGACCCCACCAATCAGTCTCCGAGATAGGCAGCCGCCAATTTCCTTCCAAAGCCGTCCAACAATTTCTCAGTCGCTCTTCAGCCATCCCAGAAATCCTCCAGTGAAGATACCAACTACATCAGTCTATACCTAGTTGCAAATCACGACTTGTAATAAATCTCCCGTCTTGAAATCAGATCCTTTGCACGTCGACGTGCAGTACGCAGGAGTCCGGACCCTGGTGTCGTCTGACAGATGACGTGACTCCCCCCACGGCCCTCGGCGTCGTGCTCTCCCGGATACTCCGGAGAGTGCCTTGTTATCCCGTGCGCGAGACAGGCACCGGCACAGGGGGGATCCCGATCGATCGCCCGTGCTAGCTTCCGATTAGGGGCGTCGGTTCTCCGGCGATGCGCGGTACGGTCGTCGAGTTCATGCTATCTTCCGTATATCCAAGTCCGCGGTTGCCTCCAAGCTCCTTTTATTGAGTAAGAGGGATCGGGACGCGTTAATTAGCTCCGAAAGCCCCCTAGCGATCCGGCTAAGGTAAGGATAGGCGTTGTTGACTGAATCCCCCAGGCTCGGTGGAACGCTGAATATGTTAACGATGGTCGCCGAGGTGTTGACCATGGCCCTCTTTGTTGAGATCCTTTGAAGGGGAACTTGTATATGCCCGTTTCGCCAGCGCCGTATCTTCTGTGAGACGTGAATACCTAACCCGGGGCTTGTATCGTCTCCGAGCGGATTGTGGGGAAGAGACGCACCCTCCCCCCGAGTGGCGCACCCCGTAGATGGCTATGGATTAATAATGGCTGCGCGTCTAAATACGCTAATACTCTAGTATACGGGGATGTGACATGGTGGCTGCGCTCCAATCGTTGATGCATGGATCTAAGGCTAGCGAGAGTAATAATATATCCTTACCAGATTACCTAGTAACTCTTGGGAACGGGAATTAATGGAACGTTTGCATGAATGATCATTGCTTAATTTATTTGTTTTCCGGTAAGAGAGTGGCCCGGTTCGCTTATAACCAAAAGCGAGGCGTAATGACTACGTAGATCTAGTTTTATTGGGAGAAAGGAGCAGACTCCGTACCGAGCTAGACCCGGACCTCTAATTCTATACCCACCCATACCGTCCCTCGTAAGCTCTTGAATAAACGGTCATCGTAGTACCAAAACTCCGCCCTGCAACAGATTTCCTTTTCGAAACCGCCAACGTACATGTCGCCTGCTCTAGGAATTACGGCCCACCTCATACAGTCCCCACCGTAGAAAAGAGACGATTCGTGTCCAAATATTACTGATCAAACGCCAGAAACGACATCACGACCCGTTAGGTGCCGGTGCCGAAGGTTGAGCCCGTTCAAGGTCATCGTGGCTAGCTTCAGGCATCCTCATCAACCGGAGGACGGTCCTGCCGTCCGACATGCCCACGAATGAGGGCCATGTCTTGACGCGTTCGTCCTCGCCGACGTCGATCGTGAAATACAGATGCGTGTCCTGGGGCTTGAGTAGGCTCGTCTGCCTCATGGATTCTTCGTCTTGTTCCTCTTCCGGCTTGATACTAGTGCTGTGATAATCTTTAGCATCGACTTCGCTGATATGGCAGCGCTCTATCCCCGGGAAGGTTTGTCTCTAGTGAGCGCGGGACTTACTCCGAGGGAGAAACGGACTCCTTTTCCATGGTCGACGTGGCGGTGCTGCGCGAGACGCTTCGTTGCCGTCGGCGGTCCTTGGCACGCTTCCAGTATAGCTCGCAGAAATACTGTATGACATGACCGAAGCCCGCCACGACAAGCACCGGCGTTCCGAGGGCGAGCGCCCACAGCCTAGGATACCAGTTAGCTTTCCGTAGCCTGAAGGAAGAGGAGATAAAACAGAAACAGGGCGGACGGTAGGGGGCCCCGGGGGGGAAGGCAGGCAAACGACTTACGGGTGCCGGATCTCGACGATGCTGTGCCACAGCGCCAGGACGACGCCGAGGATGGCGATCTCGGAGCCGAGCTGGAGCATGGTCCAGGTGGACCAGAAGAGCGACATGAGGTCCTCGCCGTCGCAGAACTGCAGGGCCAGCAGGGCGTAGACCTCGACGACGCAGATGGCGGCGGTGACGAGGAAGATGGCGGCGCTGAGGACCAGGGCGACTTTGAGTTTCTTGCGGAGGGTGGCCTCCTCGACGTGCGGCTTGTTCCGGAGCATCATCGTCCGCTGGTATATCCACGAGGATACGAACAGGGAGAGCAGGACGACGAAGAATAGCGCCCAGTATAGGGCGTCGAAGTGTTTTCTGTCCAGGTGGGACATGAACCCGGCGTAGTGGGCGCATTGCTCTGGGCTAACAACGCCGACCGACGACGACGACATCGTGCCCTCGTATGCGACGGTAGGCTCGACGACCACGGTGGCGGGCCTAGTGAAGAGAACACGGTAGGGCGGGGGTTAGGGGCGTCTAGCAGTTCAGCTAGCCCTATATCAATATGCAAATCTTAATAATTATTTGGGATAATATTACCGGCACAGCTGTCGGATACCGAAAGAGAGCAAGGTAGGGTGCCGAGAAAAGAAAAGCGGCGCTCGATAAGGGGCCGCACGGGCTATATGGCAAGAAGCAAACGGGGATAGCTGCTGGCCAGACCCATGGCGGCCGCATATGATGCTTCGTCATGTTGAAGATCCATCTATGACATGTATCAGTGAATCACGACTACGACCAGGGAATGTCGGAATTAGGCGTGACGCTCGCCGCGTGCACACCCGTTACACCTGTCCGAGACCGAGAGATACCGCCGAAGATATGGGTAACGGCATGGATAGCACAGGGAACCGAGCTATCGAACGGAGTGACTCTGTTTGATGGTATCTAATGGCTTGTCACTTGCCTTGGCAGAGGCGGCGAAGTGACACATCTGGTCGATCGCCTCTTGGCGAAAATAAGACAGGCGAGCAGGGATCGATGTGGACTACCGATAGATCTGCGCGTGGATCTCTTATGAGGCTATCTACCCTTGTCCGTGTGGAAATAAGTGAGTGCAGATTTGTAAGGTACATGTTTGCTAACGTGATGCTCGTATAGCGGGCTTTCCCCTGCAGCTATGCAGTATGTTGAATAGCATCATATCGAGAACCGCATCTTCGATGGACTAAGAAGTTCTCTCGAGCTCCCACGAGGATTCGAAGCTGACGTCGGATGAGGCTATGGTGACGCCTCGGAATTGTCGGATGTAATGGTGTCCAGTTCCGGGAGGGTATCAGGTAGATAAGTTGAATTAGCAGGTGTTGATAAGACACGGACAGAAATAGTACAACACTCAGAACCTAAAACCAAGTTGGTGGCTTATCGGGACTCAGAAGCAATTCTGCCATCTGCCACCCGCACGGGCAGCCTTGGCTTGCTTGGATGGCTGCTTATTCAGGGTCCAGAAAAGGCGGGTTTCATTCCAAGAGAGAACCCTTGAGGTTGAAAAACCGTTGCCTAAGGCTCGACTAAGCCTCAAGGCTTACAGATCATTCCATTCCGGGCATGAGTTCGGTGCGGTCCAGTACCATTCCCTTTCCGGCGATGTATTCTCTCAGGATGTTCCACTCCGGCCCCTCTTCTTCCCCTTGGCGCCATTTCTCCTGAAACCCCCATGCACACGCAACCTTATCTAGGGCGGCTCTCTCTTCTTCCCTGATCCAGCGCTGTCGCAGGGGCACCCCAGGTGCCCAAGTAACGCGCTTCATCTGGTCGTTAGCCGTAGTCAATGCAACCACGCCGATCGAAGCCGTGAACCCGACGTAGGCTAAGATGCCGGCAAACGCTACGTTAGTTGCGGTAGCCGAGTCCATGGAATTCTGCAGCACGGAAATGTTGGTAGCCAATGCGTAGGCGGCTAAAGGGGTTGCCGCGAATGCCCCGACCGGGAGCATAGCCTGGCGCACCAGCTTTGACCGGACGAAGGCCTTGGTTGTGTAACTGCTCTCTACGATGCCGACGGCCGCATCCAAGTTCTTGGCTTCGATCGCCGTGTCGAGGGCTTTCTCAACCACCTCGGGCTCGATTGCGTTTGCAATCTTGTCAGGATTCTGGTCTACGTAGGTGAAGGATCCTGCCGCTTCGCGTGCCATTGGCTTCGAAGCATACAACTGGAAAACCTTGGGGAGGGTCTCCGGTCTGCTTAGTCGAGCTTGCACGTCAACGTATTGCTGGAGAAGACCCGGCGTGATGAAGACGGGGGGGTGTGCCAAGACTGCGTACGCGGTATCCGATATCCTGTCGATCAACAACCGAAGTTGGGTGGATATGCTTTCGGCAGGGGTCTTTGGCGAGTCAGGGGCTCTGCGTTCAGGGGATCGCCGTGTCGTGTCCAATGATAAGAGATTCGAGGCCGTCGAATCCATCTCGTTGACCATATGTGCTATCTGGGGTTGTACGGCCTCATCCGTAATGTAATCCGCTACGATACGGCAGGCTTGGAGCGCCACGCTCACGTCAGCCTCGGACGGGACTTTTCGATGGTTGAGAACTTTTGATTTGCTGTTCTCCAAGTAGGTAATCATATTGGTGACAGACGACAATTCTTGGCTGGCAACCGCAGGGCCCGGCTGGGCTGGGTGATGCAATTCCCTAGCATGTTCTCCGGAATCGATCTCCCCTGCAGCACGTGGTTTCGCAGCCGCCGTCCTGACGGGTGCGGCGGCGGCGACTAGCAATCGCCTGGCTGGTATTCTACCGGCGCGGAGTGCGCTAGATTGCGCTGAAATGGCAATTCTGGAAACGGGGCCGGAATGCAAACGTCGGGAGAAGATCGACTCGCAGATTTGGCAAACTGGGCTCGCCCGAAAGACAGACACATGTCGTCGCATCCCGGTACGCGGGTTTATGCCCAAAACCAGGAGGGGGTAGGGTCGGGGACCGCGGATAACAAGTCGTCGCAGATTGGTTGTTCTGGTAGAAACGAGGGATGACCTTCGCAGACAGGCTTATTGGACGCGTACCTGAGTAGGAAAGAAAGTAGGTGGGACCTTAGATGACGGCGACGTAATCAATCGTCAAATACGTAGACTCGTTCGTACGAAGTAGGTGCGACGTTGATTCAACCTTTTTTTAGGACCCATGGCAGCCACGGCCAGATGCGACGGCTCCAAAGCTTGAAGGGTCCTTCTCTTCCTATTTGCAGCTTAGCCTTCAATCTAGCCTTTTAGGGTAGCGCCACCGGCCCAACCCGCCGGGACGTTTACTTACGTAAGGAACTGACTAGGCACATACCATATACGGTAGGTAAAGGGGCTGCGATTGCCGGGGCCGCATTCCCGCGTCAATTAATAACTACTGTAGATCCCTAGTGAGTGATCACATTAAACGGCCCCTTTTCGGCATCCTTCGACAGATTGGATACGGGGACATGTGGCTAGGTAGGCATCTCTCCTGTATCTTTAGCGCGTCGATCTATAAGTTGCGTCTTGGAACTCACCCAGAGTGCTACTACTGCCAGTATGTAGCCATGTCTATCCATAGGTACGATGCCAAGATTTGCCCGTTGACCTCATATTTTTAATTCAGAATTGTATCCGGCCCAGCTGGACGGGACTTTTATGTGATGTGCTGGGTAGCATCAGTGATAGGAATGCTCTCCTTCTCGGCTTTGAAGTCGACATATCTCTTCCGGGGTCTCCTAACCAACGTCTCCATCGTTGGTTCATGCCCAGCTCTAAGAGAGTCGTTACCCCTGCCCAGGTAGTCTGGAACCTTTTAGTCTGTTCACCCTCTTGCATTGCCTCTTGTAAAGTATCTATCAAAGGGGCATTCAGAATTCAGAGCAATCAGGCCGGCTATTCGGCATCGAGTAATAAGGTTTTAGTTTCAAGCCTGTGGCTTGAAAGTGCCGAAGCCTTCTACGTCCTGGTGCATGGTGGAAGTGCTATGTATAGATATCTATGGTTAACTTGCATGAATTCAGGGGCTGTATGAGTTTATCCGCAGCTTGTCGTGCTCGGATAAGCTCTTATCTTATCAAGTGGAGCCGCGGATACTACACTGCCCCACCAAGTATGTATGTATGTACGTATGGTATGACCTGGTCACAGAAGCGGCGGGTGACGCAGCAGGCGCGGCTGAAGGCCAAGAAACCCGACGCCCTTCAATTCGTTGCAACCTGAATTCGGTCTTTACCCTTCATTATACATTCTCTCTGTGTTTGTCGGTATCTTTCTTCATCCGCATTGATTGCATTGGGCGTAATGACTTTGACGCCATCGCATCAACGAACGACCGGCCTGTAGATTAACACTTTTACATCGTTTTAAATTAGCTTCTTACACCGACGTTGTCGTAGCTCTTAGCAATCTCAAGGCAAACGAAACGCCTTACAAGCACCCGCCCTATCCAGCGTTCCGTAGTCGGCAACCCCGATATAGTCGCAGACGACCAGAGAATATCCTCATTCTTTCGCTGTTAGCTATTCTAGCCTGATACGGGCTCGAGCCTCTCGCCATGCCACCTCCTCCACCTCCCCCGCCCCCTCCGCCGGGCATGGGAGGTCCTCCACCACCACCGCCTCCTCCGGGTGGGTTGCCTTCGATGCCGCCTCCCGGTGCTGGTCGAGTATGTCACTGTCTGTGCGGCTTCTTCTATGTTTCGACCTCGATACTGATGAGACCCCGTCGTTTAGGGTGCCCTCCTAGGTGACATCACGAAAGGAAAGGCTCTGAAGAAAACCGTTACGAACGATCGATCAGCGCCCATAGTGGGCAGTACGTCAGGGGGAGGAGGCGGCCCACCAGTCGGAGGAGCACCCCCGGTTCCCGGCTTGCCTAGAGCTCCTGCACCTCCCAGTTTTGCGCCACCGGTCCCGGGGAACAGGGCGAGGAGTAACAGTGAGCATGGGGGTGGAGATGGCGGTTCTGCTATGGAATCCGCGCCCCAACTTGCTGGCTTGTTCGCAGGCGGCATGCCAAAACTGAGGAAACGGGGTGGAGGCGTAGATACTGGTGGTACGTCTTTGTCCCGGGGTCGGATATGAGGGACTTGTGCGCTGACAATTCCGCTAGCAAACCAGAATGCGTCGTACAAGTCGGACGCGGACGCATCAGCTCCCAAGCCACCATCCGCACCGAGGCCGCCCGTCGGATCAGCACCTGCCATACCGGGGCGTGCAGTGCCGGCGGTGCCCCCGGTACCGGCCGGTTCTTCGCCCATTCCTACAATAGCGAGTTTGAGAAAGACAGGCAACGCCGACGCGCCTAGGCCAGCATCAGCAGCCTCTATGAAAGGCCCTCCGCCCCCGATCGGCAAAAAGCCACCTCCGCCGCCGGGATCCCGGAAACCATCTACGAATATACCGCCATCACATCCGCCTCCCATACCGGGGGCACCGGCCTCGATGCCGCCGCCTCCACCTCCAAGTTCGGCACCGCCACCGCCTTCATCAGCACCGGCTCCACCGCCCCCCTCATCGGCACCGGCGCCGCCGCCGCCGCCGCCCTCGTCAGCACCAGCTCCGCCGCCACCGCCTCCGGCCGCAGCGCCAAGACCGCCCGTAGCACCGTCACGATCTCAACCACCGCCGCCGCCTCCGCCTCCGCCGTCGTCGGCCCCGAGAAATGAGGACCTCACCGCAAATGCCGCCCTACAGGCGGCCATCCGCGCGACGGGCGGCCGCTCCTCGCCCACGCCGACCGGCACGCCCCCGGCCCCGCCGCCGGCCCCGCCCCTGACGCCGTCCTTCACGGGCAGGGACTCGAACGTGAGCGCCAGCAGCGGCAGCCGGACGCGCGCGGGCTCGAACCTGCGTTCCCAGATGCTGGACCCGAGCGTGTACACGCTGGGGCCGACGCCCACCAACGGCGGCGGCGTTTCGGGCGGGAAGACCCCGAGCCCGTCCTCGCACGTCCCCCGCGAGCGCATCGTCGTGCACGACCCGCGGTGGCGGTTCCCCGACGAGAGCCAGCTGCCGAAGCCGCGGCCGTTCCAAGGCGGGCCCCGCAAGTACCGCGCCGGGCGAGGCAGCAGCGTGCCGCTGGACCTGAGCGCGCTCTAGGAAGGCGACGCCTCGGGTTCGGGTCCCGGCGGGGCTGCCGACGACGGCGGTCGGCCTGGTGCGGATGAAAAAGACGATGACGACATCGATGGTGGTGGGCTCGGGAGTCCGTGCGGTGGTAGCAGAAGGGAGCAGAACGGAGGCGGGATCCGGGAGGGGATTGCGAGGAGACCGGGGAAGACGGTGGATTCCTCGCCCGAGAAGGGGTTCCACGTCGTGAGCGTCATTGGAAGACTTCGGAGAGAACAGTAAGAAGCGAATGAAAGTGGATCGAAGCGAGGTGGAATGGGTACACCCTGGAAGTGCCTGACGTCCCTGCGGGAGACGTCAGCATAGAGAAGACTCACAAGTCCCCGGGAACGAAAGGAGAAGAGAGAAAGTTTGGCATGCAGAGCGGCGGCGTAAAGCTATATCTACATAGACTTAGGAAAATCAGAATTACTTCCACATCACATCCAAAGGGTCCACGCGACTTCAGCAAACATCAGTGTCCATTCAGTCGGTCGGTGAGATATCACGAGTATCTGGCTAGCTACTTGTCTATCTATCCATCAAGTTCCACAGTCGGAATCCGCATGTGCAAGACCTTGGCTTCGGTCCCCGTCCAGCCCAGACGGAAGGCCGTATTAGATGGAGAAGGCAAAGCCTGCGTGGCTCTGCTCTCAAATGGAGGGGAGAAGTACCAGCATTGTGAGTAAATGAACGAGGAGGCAAGGAAAATCAACTCTAGGAAAACCCAAAAAAAAAAAAAACCATCGCAACGATATATGCATAGGACCAGCCTTTGCCGTGTTGAAGTGAAATCATGCTCGACATGCCGTTCTGCTAGGGATGCTGGGCATCTGAGCTTAGCGGAGTCGCATCCGTCTGTAGCGTCCAGCTCTGGCGACGTGTGGTTGACGTATGCGCAGAGTTGTCCTCCCGGCCTTTACACCTAGCGCAACCCAGATCGACGAGTTTGATGGAGTCTAGCTGCAGATGAGCCGTCTTCAGCCTCGTAATCTTTGTCGACTAGATAACCGGCAGTTGCCAAACTCGATATGCCGTAGAGTTCCCGTGAGCTTCTGGAAAATGTCTGGTTCCAGTCCACGGACGAGTAGAGCTCTCGACGAAGTATGACGATAGAGTTGAATTCGTCGATAAGAATAAGTGTTCTCGGTAGATAAACCTCAAAAGAGGTAACAACAACTCTATCCGAGATAATGTGATTGCGGAAAACAGGGTCGCGAAATTCAAAGTGCAAATTCGGGGGAACCGAATAAAGGGAACTTCGGAAGTGTAGACCAAGTGCAGGTACGTCTTTGCCAAGGCATAGGCTTGGACGACGGGACGATAGCCTATCTCTCTCCTTTTTGACCTAGGTCTAAGGAGAAGAGGCAGGCCCCGTGACGAAGCCAAAAGTTACCAATAGACTTCTTTGTATGCTCCTGCGGAGCGGTACAGGCGGCTTGCTTCTCGGTCGCTTCGCGGAGGGCGGCCATGTGTCAGGGAATTCTGGCGGTTGTTGCTCCAGTATCCGACCCCGTCCATCTGCTTGACCGTCTGGGTTGCTGTTCTGATAAGATCATCGAAGACTCCGCTCTCGCTGAGCTCCTCGGCAGACCACTTGGCTTCGTCACCGACCTCGAGACTCTCGTTCTCCTCAAAGGCTTCAGAGACCATGTTCGAGTGAATGGACGCCTCAATCCACATGGGCGGTTGGCCCTTGCCCGCGTCACCAGAAAACCCCTCAGCGAAGTATTTGATGGTGCCATCGCCCTGTGGTTCCATGTAGCTATCCGTATCATGGACCTCGGAGAGCGTGAGTCCGTCCCATCTGCGAACATCGTCATGAAGGTCTAGGTAAGGGGCGCATTCCGCCTTTCGCCTGTAGGTTGCAAAGTTCCGGACCCGGACGATTCCAATATCAACCTGATACTCTTCGCGCGCGACGAATTCCAGGCGTGGGACACCGGACCTTTGGGGACTGTGGCATCGATTAGTCATAGCAATCACTTTAGAGTAGAGAGGACTTACGTGATGCGGAGCGAGTCCACCACGTCCTTGGCGAAGGTGTCCCGGATCTCCTCCGTGTTCGGGGTTGCGGATAATGTTAGCTGAAAGTCCCAGGACCGCTTCACGCAGTGTACGAAAAGCGGAATCGGGTTATGGTCAACCTGGCGGACGTTGTATGAAAAGTCGTCTCCGTCCACTTCGATGATGAAACTAAACGTTTCACCGTTCGCAGTGCGCGCCCTGCAGGGAATCTCGTAGACCACCCGTCTACCGTGGGGTTCAGGCCGCCACATTCTCGCGCCCTCCGCAGGCCCCTCCGCTTCCTTGAGCTGCGCGATGAAATTGGCATCGCCGCCCTCTGTGGACAGGATTCGAGTGAACAGAAGGGACTTCGGTCCGATGTGGTGGGTGTCTAGGGCTTGCTTGAGGGTAGAGAGCTGGTGACGCTGGACGGTAGCATTAGGACCCGGCAGCTGGACATGAGCCGCGCCGATTTTCATGAAGCAAAATCTTCCGATATCCACCCTCAGAGACAGCTGGCCCCGCCACACTCTCAGAGGTTCCAGGACCCTGACCAATTTCTCGTTTATATCCGTCAGCAGCTGGGGGTCTGGGTCTTGCCTGCCACCAAACATTTCGGCGCAGTGACTCGGACCCCGGTATTTGGGTACGCTCGAACCTCGTGGCTTGGGTGTACTGGGACCGCCCTGGGTTACAGCCGGGCCAGGAGTCGAGGGCTTCTTAAGCTTATCGGCCACGCCTTGAGCTCTGGAGCTTGCTTTCTGGTGCATGGTGTTGTGGAATTCACGGCTTTCTTTCTCATCTTCTGCGATTGTTAGATCGATAAGCAGCTCGCTGTTTACTGCAGGGGACAGAACTCGTGTTCCAACAGCCGTGGCGCCCGTATGTGCGTTTCCCCGGGAGTGGTTCCCGGCCCTGAGAGAGGGCCTCGCTCCGAGATACAGACTCAAGAAGGGGTCTTCTGAGCCACTACCTGTCTTTTTCGTCACCGACTGTGAAGGGGGAACCACACGACTGGAAGTGTGGGCGTTGTCTTGCGGGCCGTGCGGCTTATCACTAGACATGTCCTTATCCTTCGGTGGCGCTGTGCATGAAGTCTGCGGCCCTAGGTCGAGGAGAGTCTCCTGGAGCGTAGAATCATCCAGCTCATGGGTAGAGGAAGCAGCCGGGAATAGTTCCGATGTGCTATTGCTTTTTGCAATCGCCATTGGCGGACTACCGGAAGGAGCCTGTGCTCCATTCTCGTTGCCTATCATGAATGCGTTTTCTAGCTCTCTGGTCGAGCTATGCGACTTCAGGGTATCGAATTCAGACTGGCCATTCTCTGAGGCCTTGCCTTCTATGGTTCCAATCAGCGTCTGACCGGCTTCCTCCGAAGTCGTCGCATCGGGATTATCGCCAGCCGAGACTGTGCCCTCGTTGTTCGGTCCGCCCGGTGGGGTGATCTTGGGGGTATTCTCGTTATCAGTCTCAGAGCCGATACGAAGATCGGGAACAACACTAAGCTCATCGAGACGCTCGAGCAGCTGTCGGTTCAGATTGACCTGCGACATCGACTGAGGCTCGGGCAAGCGCTCGACCCATGAACTGATGTCGCGAAGATTGGTTTCATTATGAATCCTTCCGTCATCGCTGTTCTCCTGTGAGGCGGCCTCTTGCGTCACGGCATGTGGTTGTTCCGGTACAAGAGCTCTGGTTTTGGGCTTGGTCTTTCCACGGTATACCCATTTCTCAAAGGCCCTAAACGGATGTTTTGCGGCCTCTCCTGTGCTTGCCGGGTTGATGCTCTGCTGCGGGGCTACTACGTAGGCCTTTTTCTGGTTGTCCCATGGCGACATGCGGATTATTACGCCTCTCTCAAGGAGCTTAGAATATCTCAGGCGAGGGTGGTCACGATCAAGAAAGAAGCTCGACATGAGAGGGTTGTCGACTTGGCCCCAGAATCGGAGTTCGCCCATCCAGTTCCGAGTCTCTTCGGCATAGAAGAGATGTTCGGACTTGTCCACTCTCTTCATCGTCTATAGCAAAGTCAGTTTGCAGATGTGGATATGTTGGCAATCAGACTTACAAAGTACTTGACAAGCGTATCCAATTTCTTCTTGACGAGGGAGATCTTGTCCTCCGAGTCCGCTCCGATCCATGTAACCAATCCGTCATCGACCACGTCCAGCGTGACACCAGCTACTTTCTCGATCTCGGATATCGATCCTCCAGGGAGTAGATCGTGGACCGTGGCGTTCTCAGGCTGTATGTCCTGTGGCAGCTCCCATTTCTCTTTGAAGGTAGATTCGAATATCTCGCGTTTGGCCTTGAAGAGCTCGAATGCGTTCAATTCTTCTTCGGTGTAGCCAATGTCACGCCAAACATGGAAAGGCATGGCTTTCCGGACTCCCGCCTTTATATGTGTCAAATGAGATGAGCTCTCGTCAATCCAGGTCATTACACTTACCTCGCCTTGGTCGCTCTGGGAAGAAACCTGGAGGTCACTCTCAACGATCTGCTTGAATACCTCGTGGAAGCGTGCCATAAAGGTTGCATCCAAACCGTATGGGCACTTGACTTTGAATACAGCTTGCTCCACCTGGTAGGTCATCGCCGATGTCTGAAAGCGCCATTAGCACTAGCCGGATTATCAGAAGAGGCATTGATGGATATCTCACCGTAAACTCCTGCGTTAGGATTTCATACAACGCCTGAAGACCTTTGGGGCGTAGGACCCAATCGGCTGTACTAAGTAAAAACTCAGAATGCTCGGGGACCGCCGTCTCGGAGGCGGACTCAACATCGTTATTATCTTGGGAGGGCGAAACAGGCCTGTTGGCAGCGGCCCAGGCGGGAAACGTGAGCTGCAGAGCCTGGTTTACTCGGACTTCCGAAGTAGACGGCATGATTGCTGGATGAAGGCGGCGTGAGTTGGCAGTCTTTTCCTCAGCATCCAGATATGCGCCTAGGAATCCTGTCCTGTCAAGTTAGACTCTTAAGTCCAAATCAAGAAGAAGAAGAAGAAAAAGCTGATCAGTAACACGTTATGTGGAAAGGGGGGGTATCCTGGAGCAGAGAGCCAGATGAGCTTTTTCGGAGGTGCTTACTCGGAAAATGTACTGGGAAAATCCGGTAGTCGGAAGAGGACGGAATAGGAAAGGGACGATCAGTCAAGAACGTAGGCGAGGGGGAGTGGTATGAAGGAGGAGGAAAATAGAGAGTCTTAGGTGAAAGGCGATGTTGCTGTCAACAAATGGGTAGCCCAGGAGCGATGCTCTATAGGGGGTGAAGCCAGGAGACCAAGGTAGCTTGCGTATGTATGTCTTTAAGAATTAAATCATCACCGAGGGAATCGTCGTTCTCACTCAGAGCGTAACCAACTGCTCCGATGTAAAAGACATATGCTGAAAGCCACTAGGCCGTCGACAAGAGCCGCCTTGTACAACTTGAATTCAAAAAATGCAATCTCACCTCCGGAAGACTCTGGCAGTGGCTGTATGTCAATAGGAAGGGAAGCGTCAGTTGAGAAGATAGTTGAAGGTAGTGAGTGGTATTGTAGGAAGAAGAACTGGTCAAGAGAAGAGAGGGTTGAAGGGGTGATGTGATTGTCAACAATAATAGTGTAAGCAGTGGTGCTTTATAAAATATGAAGCGCCAAAGGTAACTTGCGTATGCCCTTAATGATCCGGACCGTCAGTGATCACTGAGGAGATTACCATTCTCGCACGGAGCATACGCAACTGCTCCGATCCAAAATCGGGCATATGCCGATAGTCACTCGGCCGTCGACAAGAGTCACCTTGTAAAACTCGAATTCGAAATGCAAACTGACCTCCGTTGAAGACCGGCTGTGGCTGGATGTCAAGGGGTTCTCAACCACAAGAGATGTGTAGAGGAAGAAGTGAATAGAGAGATGTAGGTGCGCAGAAAGCGAAAGGAGTACAAATGAGGATTAGAATATGAAGTGAAAGACAGAGGAAGTCTCTGATGATGGATACTTGCAGAATTTTGAGACAGCGGCACTCGGAAAGCGGGAAGGTCTCCGCAATAAGCGTTGTCGCTCCCCATGCGCCTTCCTCAGGGAAGAACTTGACGACATCACCGGACATCGGTGTCTTCATAAGGCTTCTTTATCGCAGCCGACTTTGTGGTCATCCCGGCTCGATCTTTCATGTATTGTCCTCAAAGTTGGGCCCTTATCAAAGACGCAGATGCGTTTACCACTTCAACCCCCCTTCCTATTCCCTTCAATTTAGAAGCTCTCCTTTTCTTCCGATCAATCTTAGGCTAAGCTCGGGGGCTTAGACATGTTCTACTTTATTACAGCCTTGCTCGACTAGTGTTAAGCTGATATCAAAGAGCGCCAGGTCCGAAATGATGCCACTGATTAACTGACGTTATCGATGCTTGAGAGGGCTCCTATACAATAAAGACTTTTGACAAGAGGTCGAAGGGAGTCATGCGCATCAACGTTGTTGCCAGACGGATAGCGATATAGCTAAGCCCTCGTAACTACGTTTCTAGCTTAGAAGCCGCATTCTCTCTGAGCCTTCACTGTGATTGGAAGGGTTGAAGCTTTAGGTGTACTACATACGTGCTAAGGACCCTTCACAGGGTGGGTTATCGCTAGGAAAAGAGACCATTACAAGGTCTATTCGGTGGGCTCATGTGCATTTCGTAACCATGGTTGGATAGGTGGTCGGGAGTCCAGTACTGAGCATGACTGGACTTAGGTAGCCCGTTCTGGTGTCTTGCGCCTTGTATAGCGAGGACGCACTATACAATTCACAGAGGATAACGCTTTCTACTGAAGGGCAGGGTTGTCAGAACTTCAGCGATTATGCTTCGACCAAGATGCTTTTGACGATGGGTTGCATCAGTGCCTTTGATGTATAAGGCTCTTTGAACTTGACCCCTTTCCAGACCCGTAGGTAATATTACCTGGCACGTCCATCATGATCACGGAACGCTTTCATTCACCTACTTGGGCGTCTGCTCCATTACCATCATGTTAATTTTATTGCAGGTGAGTGCAACGGACGGTCATCGTGCACGTCATGGTCATGCGGCTACTCCAAAGCCGATATACGGCTGGTTTAGCGGGGCCCGCGCAAGACGACGCGGAACATCATGATGCGCAAGAACGGTATTAGTGAAATGGTGCCACGGACTTTGGCGTCTCTTCTCCACTACGTAGCCATACGTAGCGGACAAACCTCCATATAGACCCGCCCAGTTCTATGTCCGAGTGATACTACGTAACCTGGCCAAGGAGACGCTTGGTTGGGTGGAATGTCTGTCTGGCTTCCGCTGGTCGACAGCCCGTTCCCACCTCGAACATATGGCCGACAGGGAGATCTGGAGTAGGCTTGGTACACACCCTCATACGGCAAACGGATGCCTCCGTCCCTCGGTCAAGGGCCGCCTGCCTCGGTGCGACAATCTTCATAGACTTACACCGGTAACTCGGTGTTTTAGCAGCGTTTTCAGCTGTTGCGTTTCCCGAAAGTTGCTCTTACCGACCCCAGTCGCTTACCTAACCCATCGTCGCCCTTACTCAGGCACTACTCAGGAATTGCTCAGGTACTACTCCGGACACCTCAGGGAGGTGATCAAAATTGGTTTAGATAACGAGGCAGTGCTATGCAGGCCAGTGGAGTTCCGAAAATGCAGAATGCCAACTCTTCGCGAGGGCTGTGACAGGGGAGCAATTTTCGGCCACCTGGGGGGTACAGAAAAGGGGCCCTTGACAACCCATGAAGATCCGCCCAGAAATAGTATAAAACCCAGTTTCGGGCCTCTTTCGATACGCATCATTGTCAAGTTCGACTCTTCAGTATGCCTGTTGGCTACGTGGTAATTATGAGCCTTCCTCCTTTCCCAGCAATTGTCCCCTGTCTGAACCAGTTAGATCGCGTGTTGTTGTTCCTGTCGTCATTCTAGCCGATTGACACATATATATTCATCTTCTTAATTTTTTTACCTATTATTCGATTTGACTTATTTAAATGGGCCATCGCGCCGGAGATAGGTAGGAAAAGGACAGCAGAAGATAAAAGGAGATATGCCGAGGAGTGTGACGGCAGCCGCCACCAGGATCAAACCGTGAGGCTGGCAACCGTCACATGGGACTGACAGCTGCCATACAGAGAGTGGGGATATTTGTAGATCTTCACGCACTTCGCGACTCTACCTTTCCTTTTTTCTTTTTTTCAGCTTAGAATTTTCGTTTATAGCGCCAATAAATTAGTTATTATGTTATATTTTGCTGGCCGTAACATTATTTTAAGCTTATTCCCTTCCTTATTAACCTAGCAATTAATAAATAAGGTACTATACCTTTTTTACGTCGATACGTAACGATAAAAAATAACGCGTTTTAAACCAAATTTAAAATTTAGATTAATTAATATCAAAATTAAATATTTATTAAAAAAGATTATTTATTAACTAGTTAACGTTTAAAATAATTTAAATTAATTAAAGGTAAAATTAAGAATATAAAAAACGAAATATTTTTTTAAAACCTAAATTAAAATGTAAAAAATAACGTACCGTAAAACGAAACCGAATCCGTAAAAATAAAAGGTTTATTAAATCAAGATTAAAACCATAATTATTTAAAAACCGACCCCGATAAATAGCTAATTGACGAAATAGCTAACGATAACCAGAATATCCAGGGAAAACTTTAAAAATTCCGTAACAAAATTGTTCGCTTTTAGGCTAAATAAAGTTATCTTTTTTTTATTCCTTCCGATAACGCCGATCGCCTTCGCCGAGAAAACATAATTGATAACGTTTTTGATAATACCAATACGTTTCGCCTTATTAATATAATAATATAGCCCGCTTTTTATAAGTTTATAAAAATTAATAATATAAATTTTAATTATAACCGAAAGGAAAAAGTTTACGTTAACGATTTAATTAAGTTTAACGGTAATAAAATTAAATTTAACGTTTAGGTTTATAAAGTTATAAATAAGTTCGAAATAAATAAATCGATTTTTCGGAACGAAAAAATTTATATAGTTTATTTAATAAGTTTTTTGGAAAAAAAGGCCGAATAAGTAATTAAAATTCGTTATTAATCGATTACGTAACTTTTTTTTTACGTAGCTAAAATAATTTAGGTATTAAAGTTATCGTATTACGATCCGAATTAAATTTTCGTTATTAAAAAAACCTTTTATATCTTTACTTTTAAACCCGGCAAAAATTAAGATATTTACGATTTTATTTTTAAATTTAACGTTTTCGTTTAAAAAGTTAAAATTATTAAGGACGAATAAAAATAAATTTTATAAAAATATATTTTTTTAAACTTTAATTTACGCTTTTTTAAAAATAGCCGTAATTCCGACGTTATTTATAAAAAGTTTTATAATTATGTCGTTATAATTATTTATAGTAACCAGCTTATTTATAAAAAATGTCAGTAAAAACGTAAGCTCTGATTATACGATTTTAATAAATCGAAAAATAAAAACAAGAAATTCCGTTCGAATAGTAATTCCGGCAAATCGAAAACGTTAGGTAATATCGGCAAACCTTTATCGAAGGTTAAAAAAAAGGTTTATTAAAAAACCGGTATGTATTTTAATTATAGCAAAACGGGATATAAAGCTAACGATTACCCCGATAAAAAAAGGGTTGTTACGATAAAAATAATAAATAATTTGTTTAATTTTAACGAATCGGAAAAAAAGTAAAACCGTTAAAAGATTTTTTAATAATTTTTTTTATGTTAATAATAACGGAAATAAGTAACCTTAAAAAATATAAAGTTTTTATTAAAATTACGTAAATTTAAATAAATGGGATTAATTTATATATTACCGCTTTTTATAATATCGGAATATAAACCCGATTTTTTATTAACTTTTTTTTCGTTAAGTAAGCGAAAAAGTGATTATAAATTCGTATTATCTAATTAAAAAAGTTAATTTAGTTACAGGATTATCGGAAACAACCTACCGGCCAAATAAAAGCCTAAATAATTGTAATATTCGAAATTAACGGATAACGTTTTTCCGATTAAGTTTTTTAAATTACGGATATTAAATACGATATTTTTATTGGTTTCGATTAAATAAAAGAATATAATTTATTACTAGATTACAAGAATAAAAATATTATCTGGCCCGACGATCTATTAATTTTGGCCAAGTTCTTACCGGCGATTAAACTTTTAACCCGATGCTGGCTAGACGGATATGTCAACCTTAAAGTTTAAAAAAACGTTTACTGCTGTAACCGCGTTATAAAAAAGGCCGATAAATAATATTAAATTTTTTAACGCTTATAAAAGAAACCCGAAAACGATTTTACTTTAATACCCGTACCTGTTATTCCGTTAGATAAAATAGAAAAAAAAAATATACCGCACGCATATAATATTAAGCCGATTATTTCCGTTATAAAAATTGTTAAAAATAATACAATCGTCGCCTTATTAACAAATAAATTAAAAATAAACCCTTGTATAAAATAATAAAATAAATAACCGTTACCTTAAAAAGTTATTTTTTTTAAAAATAAAAAATCGAACGTTATAATAATAACCGTTTTAAAAAATTAAAAAATATATAACGGTTAAAAAATTTCTTTTCCCGAAAATAAGGATCCGGAATACGTAAAACGAATCCGGAAATTTTTATTAAAACCTTTTGCTTATTTAAAAGGATTTTTTTTAAAAAAAAAATTAATATTTTTTTAAATTTCCGACTTAATTATAACGTAATTTTGGAACTTGATCGGCCGATATCCACCTTTAAACCCCTTATTTATAAAACGTTTATTTAATATTTCCTGTTAAAAAAAATGGTAAATAAATTATTAAAGATAAATTTTATCGAATTATATATACGAAAAAATGCCGCTTTAATTCTATTTGCCTTAAAACCTTATTCGTTAAAACGTTAGTTTTATATCGATTACCGTTAAAGAAATTAATATTTAAAAGATTATTTTATTCCAGTTTTTTTATTTAACGGTATTATATTTAATTGCCGAAACGTTAAATGTTTTATTAAAATCGATATTATTTAAGCATTTTATAAATTTCGTATCGTTATTAAATCGGAATATTTAATAACATTTAAAACCCGTTAAAAAACGTTTTAATAAAAAGTATTTTTATTTAAATTAAAAATAAGTTTTATTTAATAATAATCGTTTATTAATACTTAATTACATAAACTTTTTAATTATTGCGTAAACGTTTACGCCGATAACGTATTAATTTATTCCGGCCCGGAAAAAAAATATTAGGAATATTACGAAAAAATTATTTACCGGTTATATAAAGTTAATTTTTAAGGAAATATTAAAAAGTTCCGGTTTAACGTTAAAAAAGTGGATTATTTTAATATTATTATAAAAATAAGCGTAAATATTTTTATTAATTTAGTTAAAATTAAGGTAATTTAAAAATAAAAGTTTAAAAATTTTAATAACCGTATTATAATTTATTTATTTATAAAACTTTATAATTACGTACGAATATTTTGTTATTATAAAAACGGCATAATTAAATTATTAAATCGTTTGTTAAAAAAAGATGTTTTTTTCGTAATAAAACCCGAACAAAAAAAGGTTTTCGAAAAAATAAAACGGTTCGTTTATAAAGTTTTAATCCTGGCCTTTTTTCGATTTAGCCGACCGATTAAAATGGAGATAAACGTATTCCGTAACGTAATTAAAGGTATTATTTAGTAATAATAAAAAAATAACGAATAAAAACCCGTAAAATATTTTTTGAAAATTATAATTTTAGCAAAAAGGGCGTATTTTATTTAGGATTGAAAGTTGCTTACCGTAATTTAAATTTTTAAATATTATTACCTTAAACTTTAAAAATAAAAGTTTTTTATTATTACCGATTATTAAATTTTATTATATTTTATAAATAAACGCGTTTTTTTTACGTGTTAAATCCGATAAGTTAATTTTTTTTTTAATTTCGATATTACCTTTTAGTATCGACCTGGTAAAAAAAATATTGCCGCGGATACCTTATTACGAAAAAGGGTAAATTTGCTTATAATTAAAGCCCGAAAAAAAAGAAAAGAAATTAGGTTTTAATTTCGTTAAAACGATTAAACTTTTTTATCGTTATTATTAACGAAATACCGATTAGGGTATAAATCGAAAATATTTTATAAAATATTAACTTAATTAATTTTATCCGTTACGAAAATAAAATATAAAACTTAAGTAAAAAAAATAATAAATTAATAATACCCGAAAAAATAATTAACGATCGCCTTTTTTTTCGTACCGTATTAATTTACGAAATTTACGTACCTAAAATATTTGCGTACTTTAATTAAAATAAAATAATTAAAATATTAATACGGGAATATATTTAGCCCCGGTTTAAATAAAATATCCGATAATATATTCGAAATTATTACGATTACCGTTAAAACAAAACGTTTCGAAATAAAACTCCGGAACTTTTTTATTTTTTCCCTATTCCGAATAATATTTAGAATTACGTCGCCGTCGACGGAAAAGATATACCAAAAAACCGTTACGGTTATAACTATATATAAACGTTTATTAATAAATTTAATAAAATTATAATAACTTTATTAAATAAAAAGATTAATACCGCCGAAACCTTAATTAACCGATATTATCGATATTTATATCGTTTTTTTAAAATATTTATTATTTAAATTAATAATAATACAAAATAATTTATTTTTTAATTTCTGGTTAAATTAAACGAATTTACCGGTATAAAATATTATTACGGAAACGTTTTATATCCGTAAACTTAAAAAGTTATCGAATTTACGAACCAAAAATTAAATTAATATTTATGCTTTTATATTAATAAATATTAAAACGATTAAAACGTATATATACCGGTATTAAATTTCGCGCATAATTTATTATAATATTCGTTAATTAATATAATTCCGTTAAAGGTTATATTAAGTAAAAATATTCGGAATTTATTATCGTTAAACTTAAATATAATAAAAACAAAAACCGAATTAACGTAATAGATATTAATAATTATTAAATAAATTAAAAACATTTAAACGTTTACGAAAAAAGTTACGTTGGAAACGTAAAAACGTTAAAAAGTATAAATTAATAAAAAACGTTACTTAGTTAATTTTAAAATCGGCGACAAAATTTTCCTCCGTAAAAAAGGTTTTGTAACGTAAATATTAATTATTTGTTTAAATTTATAATAAATAAAACTTTTTAAAATTATAAAAAAATACGGATATAATTTTATTTTCGATTTATTGCCGAATTATAAAATAATTAATTTATTTTACGCCGATCGGTTATATAAAGCCGACGATAACCCGTTACCTTAATAAACTTAAATATTATTATTATTTAAAAAAATTAACGGTAAACCAAAATTCGAAATAAAATAAATCGAATAATTAAAATTTAACGGGCGTTATAAAAAGTTGTAATATTAAGTTAAATAAAAAAGCTGCGATCCCGACGAAATATAATATTCTGTAGCTAACTTTAAAAACGTACCGATCGTAATAAAACGGTTTTATACGGAATATTTTAAAGTATTTGGATTACCGGTCCGCTTATAAAAATGGATACGCGTAATAACAGCCGACGAGATTAACGAAAACTATCCCGATAATAATAAGGCCGCGAAAATAAGAACCGGATTAATAAGGAAGAAACGGTATTTATAACTGATAAAAATTTATATACTTTTTTTAATCGTATATAAGTTTTTAAAAGGGGGTAATATAACGGTAGCCGCTATTAGGATCAAACCGTAAGGTTGGCAACCGTTATATAGGATTAACAGCTGCCACATAGAAAGTGGGGACATTTGTAAATCTTCACGTATTTCGCGACTCTGCCTTTCCTTTCTTCTTTTCTTTAACTTAGAATCTTCGTTCATAGCGCCAATAAACTAGCTATCATGCTATATTTCGCTGGCCGTAACAAGGAGAACGGCTTTAATAATAACGACACAGATATCGACGACAACCCCGTTTTACGTAACGTCTTGGATTACACCAAAGGGAAATATAACGCCCAGATGGAAATATGGTTCGAGTAAGTTGTCTTTTACAGATTTCCCTTTACTTCCGAATTGGGCCAATACGCTTTTAAGGTACCAAAAAACATACCGCGGAACTATTCCATACAAATTAAAAACACTAAAGCATTTCGCCGAGTTTATTGGTACATCTGTCGTAGGCGTACTTGATCCCGACGGAAAGGCCATTATTTAAACCGTCCGGAATTACTTGCGGTACTTTGTATCCGGTTGGAACATAAAGAATCCAAAGTTCCTAATTTCGAAGGATCTTACGGATTCCGTCACCAATATGGGTTCCACGATAACACCATACCATCATAGCTCGCAAAACTGATTATTAAATAATATATTAAGGGTCCGCTACAGAAGAAAATCGGCCTATCTACGGCCAGGCGGCTAAAAACCTACCTCACCCTCGAAAACTACATGCATTTGGAAAAGCAGCTTTGGCAAAGTAACTAGCATAAATATGTTCACGAAGCGTACCGGATGTTCATCAGTGCCAAGCTGCAATGCCATATCTTCACGCCGGCCAAAATGGGTAAAATTAACAAGGGATCGACTCGAAAAGGAACAGGCAAAGACTTGCGATATAAGGTCAATATCACGGTCCACGGAATTCAAAAGCTTTAGCTAATAGCCGTAGGACACGGAAATGCTAGTCGCTTAAAAAAATGGTAAGCCGAAATTACGATACAATCTGAAGCGAGAATCTGCGAAAGGAATACATAACAAAAAGCCGCAAAGGTAAGCCTAAATATGTTTCTTAGGAAATGTTGCTTTATTGTTAACGTATCTGCTTAATACTGAAATGGGACGGGGAGAATCGGTCCTGATCAGTGCATAATCGACGAGCGTGTCACGAGTGAGCCCAGGGTTCAAGAGATAATGAAGGTAACGCAAATTGTATTCTGGTGTTGAGACCAGTGTAAAAGTAAAACTATGATAGATGAGTGGTGATGTTCTCGGGGTTGAGCCCGGCGAAAAAGAACCGCTAGAAATATATAGGGGCTGCTAACTAACTGATCAGTTAGGCCATGTGTCCGACCTTGCACCCTGCTCCATTTTAACCCTTTTTTCATAAGATAGAATTATCTTTAATCTATTTTGAGAAATAACTAAATAGAAACTTAACGCAATTAACTCCCAACTTCATGAAACATACATAGAACCTACTGATTAATCTAGTTACCGTCTGCGCGGCTTGTTTTCCAGCTTTCTCAGCTTAGGACTTCGTCCTTTGCGTTTAGCCAAATCCTCGCGCTGCTTGGCTTTCTCTCTTTCCTTTTGTGCCTTATCCTCTTCTTCCTGCTTAACGATCGAGGCCTTGTACTTGGGCCAACCTGGCCAACCTTGAGGGAAGTATGGTTCCGGTCGCTGTGTTATTGTTTTATAGGTATCTCCTACCCATCTGTACGGTGTATTGTACCGGCCCTTTACCATTGCTTGTGCTCGCTGATTACCTACGGCCGGTCGAGATTTGTACTTCGGCTCGAAGGTAGGCTTGGGGGGCTGTGTCGGTAGCGTATGTTTGGGACGAGTGGACTGTGGGGGAGGCATCGGAGTTGCTGTAGTTCGTAGAGTCGACTCCCTGGGATCGTTTCTTTTCTGATTAGGGGGAATCATGCTTGACTGTTGAACATTCCTAGGACTTAGAGCTTTACCAGTATCTGGCTTTCCACTGTCGTCGCTGGACGGGGACAAAGACTTGCCAGGCCATAGTTCTGCGGGCCTTGGGATGTCCTTTTGTCTTGACGTGAGTCCAAGGTACCCTTTGATCGTCTTCTTTATGCTGTTCAGCATAACGCCCTTCTCGTATGATACAAACCTATTCCATCGTCCTGGGTTGCGAATGATGAAGTAGAACGCGTAGGTAACCTATAGACCGCAAATCCAAAACATATTCTGGGACGGTATATTGGCGATCGCCATACGTGCAGGCGGGTTGCCGAGAGCTAAGTTTTCCCAGGCCTTTCGATATTCTTGCAAAAGTAGCTTGGTACGCTCCTCGGACGGGCAAGTATCAAAAAGCATAATCGTTCTTTCTGATCGGATGTGTAGCATACCAACCTAATAACCTCTTTTTCTGTTACCGATTGGTATCCTGAGCTGGGCAATGGACCAGACGTATTCAGGATTATAGGCCCGGACTGCTTCTTCTGTCTCACTGGGAATGGTAACAGCCTGACCTTTGTTGATCACCCTTCCGGCTTCTGGAATAACGGTCATGATTCCGGGTGGAGCATTTATGGCGATCATTTGGATAACTGCTGTAACATGTTGTGATCGTAGGTACTTTCCATCTTGCATGATCATTAGGGTCTGCCACAGTCCGGCCGACACTGCGTTACTTCAAAGTTCATCGGACCATGAAGGAGGTAAAGTGGCTTTTCGCCATGGACGGGTACCACCTTTATCATATGGGGCAATGGGAATAGACCGATCAAAGTGTAACTCCGGGTCTAGTACTATAAAGGGATGGGGGGTACGGCTTCCATTATGCATCTTGTGTAATACGCGGTTTATATCATCGATGTCCCATACAGGTACATTAGCGGACTGACTGAGATCTCCAGAATATAATGTGTTTAGCTTCTTGGATCCCTCGTCTTCATTTTACATGGTACGCTTCTTGGACGACGACATTGTAACTGGTACTGGGCTAATCAGAATATGCAGGTACGACTAAGACGATGTATGATAACTAAGGGCAATAATAATAATAAGTAAAGGTAATATGTGGTATGTAGGTGTATATGGATGTAGATGTATCTGTGTCTAGATGCAAGTGTATGGAAATATAGGTAGGTTGTAAATGTCGAGTTGTATAAGTGCAGGAATTCGTCAGGAAATGACACCGAATTATGTGCGTAACTAATCAGGTGCACACAGGGCCAGTGCACTGAATTTTGTCATAAAAAACGTGTGCGCCGAGGAAATTCCTGATAATTTCATCCGATGTTGTATAAGAAGGGATATGGTCGTCGGTGCGTTTCTTTGATCAGTTGTGCAGTCATTTCTGCACCCACACTTTTTTTGCAACTTTCTTCCCACAAACCATACCAACTTTTCCCTCCCGATCACATCCATTCTCAAGACCCAACACATACTCAAACACATACACAATCATTCCCGTCGTTCTAATCAGTCCATCATAAGTTCCCGCAAGTCATTAAACCCACGCAGTACCCAGGGTTTTCGTGGAAATGCAGACCCAGGTGAACTTGTCGACCCCATAAAAAAGTCGTCCATTAAAAAGTAATCCGGACCAGGTAACAAGTCGTCAGGTTCTGATAACGTCAAACCCGTCGATCGCAGGGTTGAACAAAATATGCGTAAGTTCGAGCACATCTCTGCTCAGCGTCGTGAAGTCCTAGCTGCATCAAACACGACCATGTTCTTTAAACCTGCAACTCGTCGTGCCGATAACGCCTTGGTTATTGATCGGGGTACTGAGCCTCCATATAACCCTGGTGATGTCCGCAAGCCTCAAAATCCAATATATCGCCGGGCACCTATTCACGAACTAGCTCCTTCCTTCCAGTACAGATTCCGCAGTACAGCACTCGATCAAGATGCCCTGTTACCTGAAATACCGGTTATGGATAACCTACGACTTTTTAAACCTTGGCCCTTTCAGCATATATTGCCGTTAATCGAAGTAGCAGAAAGTCCAATGCCCAGCCCAATCCTAGGTACCATTAAGCAGACAACCGGTGGCCGTCGATCAATGTCGGTTATACCTCTACCTTCTGAAATGTCCCAACCTCGCAATACTGTCTCGGGGTCTTCATCAACGGCTTCGACTATTCCAGCAGGTCCACGTATTACTGATCGGCTCCCTGGGCCATTCTCAAGCATTGGAATGTCACGCCTTCCTAACCTTCAGATCGGGCGTCAGCGGGAGTTAGCTTAGTTTTGGAATGACCAGAATGTCATGCACCACGTAACGCTTAAGCATATTAAGGTAAATACTTTTTATCCCTTGCAATATTCTTAACGAATTCCTACTAATCAATACAAGATGCTCGGGGCTATATCTATCAGCTTGGTCGGCGGTCCAGCTACCGGTCGGTACATACGATGGCGAATCAAGGGCGAGAACTTTTGGGCAGCTGCAAATGCTTAATTTAATGTGATCGCCATGCTCCAAGACGAAGGTAGGAAGCCACCGTCTCATCCTGTATACGTCGAGATGTTTCGGGCTGGGCCTACGGGTCCTTTCATGTTTTTGCTTGCTAAAGACCCTCGGTATGTCACCGGCTTGTTCATTCAAGTTTTCGGGGTACCTAATGTTATCCCGTGCGAGCTGTGTAAGCGACGATATAAAACATCAGAGCAGCCCGATTAATGTGGCATGTACCCATTCTTTGGGTGTTGGTCGATTCCGGGATTCCATGGAGGATCCTGTAGCAACTGCGTCAGGTCCATCGAAGGTCATAATTGTACCTTCCGGGATGATCGGTTCGAAGATTTTAAGGCGAGCTACAAACGGTTACCACAGATCAAAAAGGACATTCGTAACGATACCTGTCCGATTATGAAAATATTCGATGGGAATTGGCTTCGGAGCAGAGTTGAGAAGTATGTCTCGGATCTTCAGTACCGGGCGAGTACAGTTAGACGTACTGATCATGAGTAAGGTATGGTAGGTATCGTGTAAGATAGTAATGGGCAGGGCAATAATAGGGCGTAATAGGGCTTCTGTATTCTAGTTTCTCGCAATCAATCGCGTTAATCTCCTCCGTTCTCTTGATCCGTTTGTCTCCGGTATATCACTGTCATCCACGACTGCGTAGCCTTCGAGTCGACCACTAGGTATCTGCACCTTAATATTTGTTCTCACAGGTTCAGAAGCTCTGGGCTGCCAGTTTTCTGGTGATTTAACGTCAGCAGTGTCAGAGGTGTCCGACATCCTATCGTCGGGTTGATCGGTAAGCGGTCTCGTCTAGTCGTCCTTTTGTAAATTAATCGGCTTTTAGTATCCTTTTTCGTCTTTTACAAATTGTTTTAATCTATTGGTAGGGAATGTTCCTTGCAACTTCGTTTCATTAATCTTTTTTAAGCAGTAGGTACCTAGACCAGTGGTATTACTGATCAAGTACGGGCCAGTCTAGCGATACTTAAGCTTCATATTTCTGGACATGTTTATGTATCGGGGTGTGTCGTATAATAATACCAGGTCGTCCACTTCCAAAGGTTTGTCTTTTATTTTGTTCCTGTCTCTTTGGTTTGCCAGTTTGGCAGCCTTACGATGCTGATTAGCAATAACTTTGGTAGCCTTGGTTACGTCCTCAGCTTTCCTCTCCAAGAGCCGAATCCTTTGGGCAATCAAATCTTTTCTCGGGGTGTTAGGATCCTATGTTATGATTCTCCATGTCGGCAGGACTGTCTCGATCGGTAGAAGCGCTTTTTGTCCGTACAGCAGTTTATGCGGGCTTAGGCCGTAGCTCTTTACAGTGGTATTGTCGGCGAAGACCATCTTAGGTAAGAGCTTGACCCATCCTTTGCCGGTACCATTCGTCGCTTTTATCAGAGCTTTAGCGATCGGGACGTGTCCTTTTTTAACCAGGCCCTGTCGCTATGCGGCATACGCAGCTCCGACCTTTCGCTGAATCCCGAGTATATTGCAGGCTTTAATTATTTTGCCCTTGTTTTCAGAGCTACCATTTATTTTGATTTTGATCGGGATACCGTGTCGGTAAAAGATGTGTTTATCCAAGAACTTCTTGATCGCTGTTGACGTGATAGAACGTAGGGCTTTGGCTTCTAGATAGTCGGATAATTCGCACCTCGCTTCGACCGTAACCTTGTAACCGTTATCGTTGGGTATGAATTGAACATCGATTACCTAGATAACAGCTATATTAATAGGCTGCGAAAAGCCGTGGCTTTCTTCGAACCGTCGATCAGCTGCCTTTTGACATTTTACATACGCCCGTACTGCCTCCCGAACATGGCTAAATAATCCGCGCCAGTAATAAGAAGCTGCTATGCGACGATAGGTCGAGTTTCGTCCTTTGTGGCTATAATCCTTATAACATTGCCTGATTACCGCGAGTCGTTTTCGTTCAGTGTCGATAACTTTACGGCTGCCGTATCGCTTATCCGCCTTGCGTTATAGAATACCGTCCTGGACATAATACTTTAACGCCTCGGCTTTGAAAGCGGCTTTCTTTTTTATTAAGGCTTTACGTAGCCGATCAGGAAGGTCCAGTGTCGTAAGGAATTTAACGTACTCCTGCGATTCCTTAGATTAGTTCCTAATAAGAGGTTCTTGTTTATCCGTTCCAGTGGGAGTTGAGGCTGTACCGGTCAGGATAAGGTTAAGCCGAATGACGTCTAGCTGGACATTAATGAAGTTATCAACTTTTCCCTTTTATTGATCGTCCAGCTCGTTAAAAGCTTCAGGCGGTTTTCGGGACAAACTATCGGCGGCTAAATTCTTTTTGCCAGGAATGTGCTTAATTTCGAAGTCGAATATTTTTATCCAGGCGATCTAACGGGTGAGCACGGCTCCAGGCAAAGAGCTTAAGGAATTATTGATTTGAGCCACTAATACTTTGGCGTCGGTTTCTAGTACAAATCGGACTCCGTAAATATGGTTTCGGAATTTCCTCAGGATTTTGAAAACAACTTAACATTCCAGCTTGCTAGCATCGTAGTTCAGCTCAGCGCCTTTCCAGGTACTATTTTTAAAGCGCGCGGGATGCTCGATACCATTAATCATTTAACCAAAAGTACCTCCAAAGCCGTCTTTGTTCGCGTCTGTCCTTATAATGATTTTACCTGCAGTGGGATTATAATCCAGAGTAACTAGGGTCGGGGCAATGGTAATCGCTTTCTTTACATCCTTTATGGCACGGTTTTAATCAGGTCCCTAGACGAAAGGTTGATTCCTCCGGAATAAACGTATAAGGGGCTCGGTCTTGATAGCGAAATATATGACAAAAATCCGGTAATAAACAACGATGCCCAGGAAAGCTTTAACTTCCGAAACGTTCTTGCATGGCGGAATTTCCAGGATTTTTTCTACCTTGGCTGTGTCCGGTCGCCGTTTATTCGTTCCGCAGAGAAATCCGACTATAACAGTTGTCTCCTGGCACCATTAAGACTTTTTCATACTAATCGATGCACCAGCAAGCTCGCAGTTGACAAGGGTCTTGTCTATGTTGACGATATGCTCGTACACAAATCGCCGAATCCCGGGAAAGATCTTTTCGTCGTTATATCTTGTCTTTGGGCCCTTAATACCGACGTCGTCGACAAATGGCCGGGTAATATCGGGCATCAGATCGTCAAGAATCCTCCCTACCACGCGGCAAAAATGAGCCACAAAGTTGGTAAACCTTATAGGCATACTGGTGTATCTGAGAAGTCCCAAAGGTGTCGCAAAAGTGGTAAGATCTTTGCTGGCAGGGGCTAATGTAACCTGATCGTAGCCGGAAAAGAAGTCCACCAAGGTAACTAGCGAGCACATGGCAAAATCCGCGGAGAACTCGTCGCAATTTTCTGGCATGAAGGCATCTCGCAGGGTAACAGCGTTCAGTTTGGTGGCGGAATTGATTAGTTGCAGGCTACCGTCCTTTTTTTCGACAAGGAACCAGGCATTCCTGTACGCGGTATGAGATTGTTCGAGTATCCCTCGCTGGATACGTATTCGTAATACCTCGATCAGCTTGTCTTTGAGGCTAGCAGGTACTGTTATGCCCTTGGTCTGCCATGCTTTGTGGGGGACTGTCCGGATCTTATAGTTTGGTGCGATACTCGATTTAATCTTGCCACAGTTTTGCCAATCCCAGGCTAGGGTAGCCTTTTTGCGAAAAAGTATTTTTTTGAACAAGGCCTTCTCAGTACGGTTGAACTTGTTACCAAGCTGATTAAGAATAGCCTTAACCCTCTTTTTAGTAAGTCGGGTACCTCGTGGCATGGTGGTGAACCTAAAAAACAGGGCAGCTAATAGTATACCAGGTTTATCAGGTTTTTTTTCGCTCTGATCAATAACTTCCTAGGCCTTTTTGAGCTCCTTAGCTTTTTAATTTAGGTCTCCGGGTGGTACTGATCCGTCTGGTGGCACATCATCGACTGGGACCACCTTCTTCCATTTCGGCTTGTACATCGTGTTAATTTGTACGGTCCGATTATTGTTGATCTTTTGCTGCATTTCGTCCCACAGTATTCCATATAAGGCGTATACAAGTTCCTTATCGCTGAATTGGCTTAGGATGGTGTTTTCGGGTTCCAGCTTGTCACCTATGGCCTCCTAAATTGTCTTGGGGTTCTAATCAGCACATGTATCACTGATCGTGAAGACGTAAGGGCCTGTAACATATTCGTCCGTGTCTTCGCTTGTAGGCCTGCTTTCGCCAGTAGAGCGGCCTACTGTTTTACCGGCTGCTTTTTTTCAGGCTCCTTATCAGTACGGATACTGCGCGTAACTCTTTCAGCAGGGACCAAGGGGATAATGATCTTTGACGGGCCAAACTCCAGGGTTCCTTCCATCACGTCCGGGTCCATGTTCAGCGTCATCTTCGATTTGGCCATGAAGTTGAGTCCCAGTATCAGTGGCTGCGCAGCGTAATGGTTATTGACGACAAACAAGGGAATAGTGATTAATCGGCCAGCTAGCCAGACGGGTGCCTCGACAATGCCCTCGAATGGAGTCCTCTTTTGTGAGTTGAAGCCCATGAACGATACGCGTGTTTGTCTTATGGCTAGTCCATGTCGCTTGACGTACGACGCGACGATGACACTAAACTTAGCTCCGGTATCGATAATTCCATTAATCAGATCTTCGCCGCTTCCATGGCCCATTCTGACTGCCAGTCTGAATAGCGGGGTGATGTATTTAGCTGGGCTGCATTGCTGGACTGATAGAACTCTGGCTTTTTTCTGACTTTCTGCTTTGTAACCGATGTCCATGGTAAGGATCTTAGGGGGTTTTCTTACTTTTAGGGGTTTTGATCTTCGCACTTTAGCTTCGGTTATCTTGATCGTTTCCGTGTTTCTGCGACCAAGTGCTTCCAGAGTTTTAGCAGCCATGAAGTTCTTGAAAGCTTTTCCGAAATCTGGGCAGACCTCGATTAGTTCGGACCAAGTAATTTCAAACTTCCTCTTGGAGTTTTTTCGGATTTTCTTTTCCCAGAATTTGATTATATGCTTATCGATTAGGCCTCCATGGGTAAGGGTGTTGTCCGTTTGGGTAGCATCGTCTGTCTGGGGGGTATTGGCTTTTGTCCGAGGGGTGTTGTCTGTCTGAGCGCCGACTTCCACATTATGGAATGCAGGTCCCTTAAATATCAGGTTATCATCGTTAGTTTCGTACTTAGTCTTGTTCCTTTTTGCGCCTTCAGAGTTGTCTTCCTTATCTCTGGATCGCTTGGCCATCATGACGCTGGTAAGCACCGCTGGCTGATCAGAGTTGTCGATCTTTAAGGCTCGGATTTCCTCCAGATGGCGGGTACCTTTGCTCTCGACGGGGTCGCTCTATAGTTAGTTACGTAAAGGTGCCTTTTTGTAAAACGGTTCTCCTTTATGGTCGACAAAATGGGTTATGTTGATCTCGGTTACCTTGGTTTGATCAGTGTCGGATTCCTGTCGATTTGGCTGTAGGATCGTAATATGCTTTTGAGGTTTAGCTTAACTGGTGGTATCCGGGTCGGGGCTGGTTGATTAACTGTTGACGCCCCGGAAAATGTCGTCTCGCCGATCAAAGTATCGCATCTTTTCCTTGAATCGGGCAAGGAAGGCTGGTGAGCCATGGATCCATTTTAAGATTTTTTTCCAAATTGGGATTTGCTGTTCGATCGCCTGACTTTTTAAGATTTAAGGGAACTGAATTATGCCTAAGGTAGCTTTATCCTCTGGAGTTCTAAGGAAAATGGTATAGCCGTCGTCGGCAAGTAAGATTAGTCCGGTGGTTTCCATGTTAATAAATAGGCGGCATTTTTGCATGTTATGTCCAGGCTTCTGGCAGAACCAACAGATACCTTGATCAAAGTTGCCAAAGCGTTTATTACGACCTTGGTAACTTCCTCGGTAACCTTCTCGACCTCGGTATCCACTTCGTCCACGGTAAGGAATTAGTCGATTAAATTTATCCGGCTAGAGACTAACTGCATTAATCGACGGGTCGGCACCATAGTGGCATATCCAAGGTGCCTTCTGTCCTGGCGGAGCGTAGTACTGTAATGTCCGGGTTGCTTTTCGGTTCCTTATCTTCTCTTTGAAAGCCTCGAAGTTCTGGATCTGTCGGGCTTGGTTAATCTTTAAGTCCTGCAGCGCGTTCGTAATTTCCGATACCTGATTAGTCCGACTTGATGATAACTGTCGTGAACGGGGATTTCCTGGTCGCTATGGTCTGGGCTGCTGGGCCGAATAAAGCCGATCTTTATCTTCTGGCTCGATGTCGAAGCGGACGCCTCCGTGTTATCGCCTACGTCCTTCGTATCTGAAAAGTGCAGCCTTATTTATGGCCCAGCCTTTAATCAGTATGGAAGCCTTGTCGTAAGTTGTCGCGTACAGGTTCTTAAGCTGCATATTCGAATTGTTGATAATCCCTTCGAAACAGCCGGCTAACAATCCTTTTAACAAGCTTTTAATATATTCGTCCTTGCTAGCTGATTATTCTTTCTGCCTGGCTTCTTTTAAGACGTCTTTTACCTTAACGGCATGTTCCAGGCAGTAATCGTAAACCTGATTAAGGTTGCTCCGCTAAGCTTGCTTGGTCAAAGTCCTTAGTCGATCCTTGGCAGTCCGAATCTGCTTTGGGTCCTGCAGCTTAAAAGTTTTCAGAACGATCTTAATTACGTCGTCCTATTTGGTTATTCCATTAATAGCTGCTTTGACTCGGTCCTTTATATTGTTGCTGTCGGTCCAGAATAGTAATTCGGTAAGCATTTCAGATTCCGTAAGCTTGTATTTCTTGTACAGTCGAGTGATCCCTTTAACCCAGTCGGTAGCTCCGGTTCCTGAAAAGCGAAGGTCCGGGTAGGCTGACGGATCTGGAAGAATTATAATAAACGAAAGCCTGTCCATAATGAAGGCAGGGAAACCGTATTCGGGTTGATCGGTTTATCCGAATGGTATGACGTCCGGTATAGGTACTGCAAGTCCTGTAGATAACTTTGAAAGGTTCTGGGCTGATGTAATTTTTCGTCCTTTCGGTATCTCGACAGTAATTCCAGGGACTACTTGTATGCTTAAATCCTTAACAGACTCTGGGGATCCGATCGGACTGTTACCACTCCGGGGTTCAGCTTTATTAGGCTTACTGTCGTAGGGGTTCTTTGTTGATCGATATTGGGCGGTCGTGTTTAAGGCAGGGTTCTGATTAATCGTAAGACTAAGGAAGTTTGGTGCTAAAAGCAATCCGTATTGTAACTGGACTTAAGTAGCAATCTTAGAAAGCTTCGATGGGCCTTTGGAAAACTTGCTAAAGCCTATCTTAGACTGATTAATGCTACCAGTTCTCGAATTACTTGGGCTGTAAAATGTTATTCCAACGGGGGTATGTCTAGGCATAAGGTAAATAACTGTCCGTAATGATTGTTTTGGGTACATTTTCTTTTTTTGTCGGACCTAAAAGGTAGGTAACCTCTTCCTTTTACTAGTCGTTTAAATAGCCTTATCTTGATCAGTGCTGGGTCGCTGGTTATCTGACCGCATTTTCTCCAACTTGCCAATTAATATTTCTACTGCCAACTTAAGCGCCATAACACTTAAGCTTAACAGAAAAAGTAAATCCCAAATGATACCGCCTAACAATAACCAGACAGGATGCTGCCCGATTAGCGCTAGGAAGGTCCAAAATGTGTCGCGTAACGTTTTTTTCCTGATTCTTGCATCGTGTTGGGGAACGTTATTCCTTTTTCGGTACTTTCCTTTCTTATGCAAAATGAATAGCTCCATAGCCTTATTCCTTTTTCTGCTCGTATTCGCTATCCTGTCCATATCGTCAATCTTGTCGTCGCTGCACTTGTTCTGATCAGTCCAAATCCTAATAGCTACGTCGCCAGCGACGTAGTCTTGGCTTTTTTAGCCCTTGTTAATTAAATCTTATAGTCTGTTTTGCCACGTAATCTTCCTGTTAATGCGTATGATGTTCTGAATTGCGCAATCGGTCTAGAACTTGGGTAATTAGTCCAGGTTCCGATACCGGTTGCCGTCCGCGCTTATGCTCCTTTGCCGTCTTCCGAATGAAGCTGTGTCTCCATGTAAGGCATCGTAGTTAGACAGTCCAACAGCTTTCTTACTGATCGGAAAGGGGGTTACGTCGTTGTCGTAGTTGTTAGTCGTCTACCGCAAGTCGCTGTCAGGTCTGCATAGTCGTAGTCGTAGTCGTAATCGCGCTTCTGATCAAAACCTCATCTCTTCCGTCTTACAATCGGAGATCGAGAGTTGCCTCGGCAGCTAACTAAAGCCAGTCTCCTTTCCTTGGCAGCCAGATGAAATGGGACGGGGAGAATCGGTCCTGATCAGTGCATAATCGACGAGCGTGTCACGAGTGAGCCCAGGGTTCAAGAGATAATGAAAGTAACGCAAATTGTATTCTGGTGTTGAGACCAGTGTAAAAGTAAAACTATGATAGATGAGTGGTGATGTTCTCGGGGTTGAGCCCGGCGAAAAAGAACCGCTAGAAATACATAGGGGCTGCTGACTAACTGATCAGTCAGGCCATGTGTCCGACCCTGCACCCTGCTCCATTTCAATACAAACCAACTCACATCCTATATAAACTTTTGCCTAGTCAACCTCTTATCGTTAACCCAATGCTTTTCATACTCACGATTTTTCTTGCTACGGGAGCGCTCAAAAGATACCGTACTATCAAACAGGTTTTAGCTATCAAACCACCATCAGATCAAAGGTACTAAGTCCTCGAATGGGCTGATCACGTCCTTAACCAGCCCGTCTTCCCAAAAGTATCCGTAAACGGGCGGACGGAAAAGATCCAAGCAGGTCCTGCATTTAGTAATCAGCTCAGGGGGGTGTTATTTAAGGCAGGCATGGAACTACCGGTAACAATACATGGCATGCGTCGCAAGGCCCTGATCCAAGCTACGAGTAAAATCCTTATCCGTCTCTCCATGCCCGCAATTAGCTAATCTAAATCCAAATAATAACTATTCAAAAGATAAATTGATAAAATTTGCCGCATACACAAACCACGCAACTTTCGCGAATAATTATTTAAGCTTTATAACTTCTGTAAATAATCTAGGGAGTTTCTTAAAACTTTTTTTTCGAAACGATCAAGTCGAAAATTTCCGCTCTAAAACCATTAAAAGAAATCCCGAGCTTTTTTCGTTTTTGCCGGCAAAGACATAAAACGAACTAAAACGAAGGGAAGATTATGTCGCCGTAATTATCGAAAGAATTTAAAGATCTTTCTTTCGAAATGGATGCTACCGAAACAGAAACTGCTGTTTATGAATTAAGATTAAAGCGGAATAAGCTATACGAACGGAAACGCGTACTTAAAAAAAAAAATCGACAAAGTTCGTCGTACCCAAAAGCGGATATACCCATCGGAACGCAAGGGGACCTTTTATGTTAACTAAAACCGTTCGCAATTCGATCGCCTTTGTTACATAATACCAAAACGCGAGCGACTTTCAAAAACGCTATTTTGTGTTGCTCCGCAGCTGGCGTTAAATTTCTTAATATATACGCCAAGGGTAATTTTAATAACTTTTCTTTGAAAAAATTGAAATGAGAGAGTAAGCCCTTTCGGATACCGTACCCTGTTCGCACAACTAGATCTCAGGCCTCGCTGGCTCGTTACGGGAATATGGGATTTGATTGGTTAATTTTTTAGCGTGATACAGCAGTACATTTAGAAAACGAGCCAGCAAGGGCTGAGCTAGCTGAGGTAAGAAATGGGTACACCCCCGCTACAAGAACCAATTGAGACCGTTTCCTCGCATGGTGGCATCTTCTGGTTCCCGTCTCTTGGCAATTCGACCGTCAATTGACATCTAGAACCACCCATTTTGTACGCAATTCGAGGTACCGTTTGGGGGAGTCGTCGGCGCAAGGGGCGCGCGCGTTGGAAGTTCCGTGATGTTGATCGGCAAGGGACTACGAGATCAACGCCGTATCGGTACTGACAGAATCGGAATGACGCTCGAGGCGTATAAGGGAGATACACGTCGTCGTCCTCGATTCGGCGAGTCACGAAGTACCGGCGAAAGGCAGTCAGCATGGCAAATCACTAAAGGAGCTACGGCAGTTGGCAGACCTGGAGCACGGCAACAAGCGAAATTGCCACCGTCGACGGCCACCTACCTAGTCGCCGAGAAGTCAACGAAGTCCCTGCTAGAAGGGCATACGGCAGGGAGGGGAAAAAAAGGCAATCGGGAGATACCTCTGGTCATAGTGGTTAAGTTACCTAGGTATCACTCTCTTGCTCGCAAACGTATCACTGTATCGTTCAGATGGGCATCGAAAGAAACTTGAAATAACAATTACCAAATGCAGTGTACATGCGCATCTTGCTTTCCAGAAACCCGGAGCCCCTCTTAGACCTTGCAGATCGATGATAATGCGCAAACCAAGAGATTCCGTTAACCATAACCAATCTGCTACTTGAACCTGTTCGATAAGCCTCAGCCTATCCTTGCCTTTGTTCTTGAACCTTTCTGATCAGCTTCGCCAGCCGGGAAGGATCATTAGGGCCATCGTATGGGTTGCACCACCATAGCTTCTTGTGAGCCTTTCCATCCAGCGCATCCGGGTCGGCACCATGCTCCAACAACCACTCGACAAACTCCCAGTCCGACGCCGCACAAGCGAGCGTTAAAGGTGTCTCGGTTTCCCACGATCCGGATATATAATGCCGGGTGCCCTCATGTCTCCACGGCATTTTCTTGACCTCGTTGACGTCGGCCAGCCCTTGGTCTAGCAAGAACTGGGCGAGTGGGCGGCGCAACTCTGCGAAGTTGTCTTGGTTCTGCCGCCGGACTATTGAGTGCAAAAGGTGTAACCCCTCACAATCCCGTCTGGCCCCGTGCTTCAAAACCAAGTCGATCAGTGATGGATCAAACTTTGCTACGATACCGTTAAGCACCGCAGGGCTCTGCCGGTTGAGGGCGAAGTTTGCTCCTTCCACACTGCTAGTCTTGCCGAAGCTGCCAACGTTTGGATCGGCGCCATGGGCGAGAAGGAACTTGAGAAGGGTGATGTCGGTTATGGCTCTCGGCGTACAGATAGCTACGCGTGGAGATTTCCAGTAAGATTCCCAGGGCTGGTTCGGATGCCAGGATCCCACGTCGATGAAGGCCTGCAACAGTGATATAAGTGAACCTTCATCATTCCCGCCATCTGCTTCGTCGAAGATGTATACGTATTCTTTTGTTTGGCCGGATGGGGTCTTCTTGATCTTGACTGATCTTATAAAGCAGTTGTTGTGCAGCAGGGTTCCGTTCTCCAGCAGATATCGCGCTACCTCGGACTTGCAACCAAAAGAAGCCTGTTCCAGGCCATATTGGCGGACGGCCTGTTTCGGGGAATGACCATCTTTGGCAATAAACGAGACGACATCCGGCATGATGCCTCTTTCGCAAGCGAGGTAAAACTTGAGAGAGTCCTCATCCTGATCGACCGAGTCGGCTCCCAGGGCGTATTCGGGCCAAGGAAGCCTTGGAGGCAAGGGTGGGAACCGGCCGTTCTGCTCTTCTCTGTCGCGCACCTTTTGATAGGCTTCAGGCCTCATTTTCTTGTAGATCTTTCGAATCATATCGTAGCTTGCTTCCATATGCGCTATCCGCTCGCGGATATGACGGAGGGGCTCCTCTAAGGATTCCATTGAATGCAAATGTTGTTCCTATCGATGTAAAGCTACGGATGAAAGGATTGCGGCGTGAAGACCAACAGTTTAGATCTTTTGGAGACTCCGGACCTATTGAAGAGGTCGTCTTGTTCGGATTTGTTAGGTCTAAGTTTTCAGACTCGGAAATTTTTAAGGTAATTGCTGAGGGCAACTTTCGGGAAACGCATAGACCTGTTCTAGCGTGGACAGCCAGAGCGGCCGAGCTATGACCGCAATAGGTAGGTGGTTGCACGGCAAGCTCCGTGTCGACCGGACCATGGCCCTCTTTTGGATCCACACGGACGGCTGAGAACCCCGGGAGCTCTACGGGTTAAAACGGGCTAGGAATGTTATCGCCGGTCGGTTCGCCACGTTCCCATGTGGGAAAATCCGGACCTGCTTCCTTGGGCTTGGTGGGAATCTAATGACTCAAATATTTAGCTGACCTTCCCGCTCATATCACTCGGAACACGGTTCTTCAAGGCAAAGGTCTTTTGCGGAAAGAAACAGAAACGAGCGGAACGGCTACAGTGACGCGAAACAAAAACAGCGAAGATGGAGCCCTCAGATTTGTTCCGCGTTGACGGACTTGTAGCGGTGGTGACCGGAGGCGGAACAGGTAACCATAAAATCCTTGTGG
>QJOA01000471.1:0-51695 GCA_004155915.1 Monosporascus sp. CRB-9-2
ATTTATTTATTTATTTATTTATTTATTTATTTATTTATTTATTTATTTATTTATTTATTTATTTATTTATTTATTTATTTATTTATTTATTTATTTATTTAAAATTAAATTTTTTAAGGGGAAAAAAGGGGCATAAATATATATAAGTAAAACATAAAATAAAAATTACAACTATATAAAGATAAAAGAGGTCGCCTTAAATGTTTTAAAAAGTTCAGGCTTATAGCGCATTTATATAACACTTTGCTTAATAATAACGAAACTTAACAATAACAAAAAAAAGAATAATATTTTAATGTCTACGTATCGGATTAAGATAATTTTTATGATTATAGTTTTGTCGTTTTAATTAAGGCAATTAATAAAGGAAATTCGAGCAGTGACGCATTTTTTAATGGGGGTTGGAAAGTATAGGAAACGGACCGTTGAAAGTCTGACGTTCCGGTGGCAGGTATAAAAAAGTAATGTACAGCTCTTATATAAAAATTAATGTGCGAATCGCATAACTCTTTCTGTTTTATAGTTTCTCAAAAGTTCTCATGTTCAGCTAATTTGGCTGGTGATCCGAGTAACGCGCTGAATCCCAAGGGATATTTATGTATTACTCGAAATTAACAAGTAGCCTCACTGCAACATGATAGTTACAGTAGAATGCTGCTACCAAAAACACAAAGTCAACTGTACGCTTGGCAGAGTTACGGGTAAGCAGATTGACGCACGAGAACTACCTAAGTACCTAGTCAGGAAAGCAACCGAATACTTCCCCCAGGCTGTGTAGGATAGGTGTATCAGACAGAGGAATGGGGGCCAGTGGTGTAGTTTCCCCATCGCGCATGAATGTACTCATAGGAGGCCGGGTTCTGGGTTTCCAAGGCCCCGTCTTTCCGTAAGATGTATGATACCCCGCCAGATTCAACCTATGAGGCTGAATCGCGGCCGGCCGCTTTGGGCGGCTGTAGCAACCTCGCTCCCGATCCTCCACGTTTCTCTTATCCATCAATGATACACTATTGCCTGACGACGTCGTTGCCTTTCGTCTTACCTCTTCCGACAAATTGGTCGCACTTATCGCCAAGATCAAGAAGAGATTTTACCGAGATTCCGGTTAACGGTGAACGTGGTATGCGCTATCCGATCTGACAATGACTGATACTAATCGTATGCCGAATAGCCAGATGGATCCCCTTAGCATTACCGCGAGCATCATCGCCGTCCTTCAACTGTCCTCTAAAGTCGCCGAATACGTCAGCATTGCCGCTGGCGCCACGAAAGAGAGGAAACGTGTCCGCGAAGAAATCCGGGCTTGCGAACAAATCCTCCAACAGCTGAAAGATGAGGCGGACGATTCAGACGAAGGCAAGGCGTGGTCGGACACAATCAAAACCCTCGAGGCACCCGGCGCACCGCTGGGACGCTTAGCAGTTGCATTAACCGCATTAAAAATAAAGCTCGAGCCAAAGAAAGGGTTGGACAAGGCATTTGCGAAGTTAAAATGGCCATTCGACGAGAAAGAGGTGGAGAAGATCATCGCCGCCATCGATCGTGAGAAGAGTCTGTTGGGTCTGGCCTTGGCAAACGATAGCCGCAAGCTGATCCATGACATCAAAAGGAGCGCTAAAGAGAACGGACAACAGCTTACAGAGCTGATTGAGGCTATTAAGCAAACTTCGAAGGACAATCAGGACGGATTGGCAGATCTGAAGGATGGCCTAGCAAGTGTGCAAGGGTCCCAGGCCCGGATCCAGGATGGCCTCGATCGGCTGCAAAACCACCACGAGGCTCGAGAAGATGCTGATGAGTGCAAGGCAATTCTCGATTGGCTCTCCGGAATTGATTTTGCTTCTCAGCAGAGCGACTTCATCAATCGACGGCAGGCCGGAACTGGACAGTGGCTTCTCGACTCGCCAGAGTTCCAAGCATGGCTACAGACCGACAAGCAGACGTTGTTTTGCCCAGGCATTCCTGGAACAGGAAAGACAATCCTTACATCGATCGTGGTCAACGAGCTCACTACTCACTTCGGAGACAACAAGAGCATCGGTGTAGTATACATCTACTGCAACTTCCGGCGGCAAGACGAGCAGAAGGCCCAAGACCTCCTCGCGAGTCTGCTGAAGCAGCTGGCTCAAGGCTGCTCTTCGCTGCCAAACAGCGTGAGATCGCTTCACCACGACCACAAGCATAAGCAGACGCGACCGTCATTTGAAGAAATCTCGGGGGCCGTCCGGTCTGTGGCAGCTCTATATTCTCGGGTCTTCATCATCGTCGACGCGCTTGATGAAGCTCCATTCGAAGATAGGGACAAATTCCTAGAAGCTATATCCAATCTCCGGCAAGAAGGGCAAGCTCGTTCGAATATCTTTGCGACGTCGCGTCCTGAAGTTGGATCGCACTTTGCAGAGCATTTTGAAGGGTATATATCGAAAGAAATCCGCGCCGCAGATAATGACGTCCTTAGCTATATTAATGGTCGGCTATCTACCATTCGGCGTCCCCGTCTTTCGAAATTCCCATACCTCCAGGACGCTATCAGAAAGCAAGTTGTAAAGGCTGCTGATGGAATGTATGTTATGGTGTTGCTGTTTATTATTGCATTCTCTTAACCTAGCTAACATCCATTCTAGGTTCCTCCTTGCAAAGCTACATATGGATTATCTCCTTAGCAAGTCAACACCTGGAGATATTGAAGATGCATTAACGGACATCCCTCGCGGGATTTCAGGACTAGACATGCTATATGATCAAGCAATGGAGAGGATCAATAATCAGAAGGAAGGTCCGAGAGAGACTACGAACAAAGTCTTATACTGGATCGTTCACGCTAAACGACCACTCAGTACTACCGAGCTCCAACACGCTGTTGCTGTTAGGCCTGGGGCTGTTGAGCTCAAGCACATATATCTTCATGAAGTTGAGGATTTGATCTCTGATTGCGCTGGATTGGTCACGATCGATGAAAAAAGCGGTATCATCCGGTTAGTTCATTACACGACGCAGGAATACTTCGAGCGGACGCAGAAACATTGGTTTCCAAATGCAGAGACTGATATTACCACAATCTGCGTTACCTATCTCTCATTTAAAGTCTTTGAGAGCGGGTTTTGTCAAACGGATGACGAGTTTGAGGAGCGGCTGCAGTCAAATGTACTTTATGACTATGCCGCTCACAACTGGGGACATCATGCCCGTATTGCTTCAAGTCCCTGTCCGGATGTAATATCCTTTCTCGCAAAGACAGATCAAGTTGAGGCGTCAAGTCAAGCCTTGAGGGTGGATAGCCGTTATGGATGGTACGACAGCCAAAATGTACCCCGACAAATCACCGGGTTGCATTTGGCGGCATACTTTAGCCTTAAACAAGCAATACAAGCTACAATTGGGGCAAACCATCCGGACGTCGAGAATAGCTATAAGCAGACGCCACTTCACTGGGCTTCAGAGAACGGCCACCCCGACATCGCCCAGCTGCTTCTCGACAGGGGCGCCGATACCGAGCACGCGGATAAGGACGGATGGACAGCGCTACATTGGGCTTCAAAACATGGCCACCTCGATATCGTCCACCTACTGCTTGATAGGGGCGCCGATACCGAGGCCGTAGATAAGAACGGATGGATAATGCTATACTTAGCTTCAAAGAACGGCCACCTTAATATCGCCCAGCTGCTGCTCGACAGGGGCGCCGATGTCCAGGCCGTAGATGAGCACAGATGGACAGCGCTATACTGGGCTTCAAGGAACGGCCACCTTGACATCGCCCAGCTGCTGCTCGACAGGGGCGCCGATATCGAGGCCGTAGATAACGACGGATGGACAGCGTTACACTCAGCTTCAGAGAACGGCCGCCCTAATATCGTCCAGCTGCTGCTTAATAGGGGCGCCGATACTAAGGCCACGGATAACGACGGACGGACAACGTTATGTTGGGCTTCATAAAGGGGCCACCTCGATATCGTCCAGCTACTGCTTGATAAAGGCGCCGATACCGAGGCCGTGTCAAACAGCCTGAGACCACGAAATATGAGTATCCTCGTTGCAGCTTCATTCGTATATTGATGTTGATGATGATAACAGCTAACTGTCTTCTTCAAGGTCTCAGGGAATTAATCCCTCATACAAATTAACTGTTACCCCTATTTCCTTTACCCATTAGCGCGACAGACGGTCCGATTCTTTCCGACCTTACTTCACTGTATCCGACACACCCCTTAATAAGGCCATTGCAGACCTCGCTGGCGCTTACTACGCTAGGATCATCAATGGATAAGGTTTTTCCGAAACCGATCTAAATCGCTTCCTGTCAGGAACTCCTACGTTACCTTACGCTTTATCCGACGCGCTATAATCTTTTTACGAAGCTCGTTTTTTTTTCTAATAAATTTTAACCATTAAATAATTTCCTCCATCCTTAAAAGCTTTACGAACCTTTTATACGCGTCGCCTATAAGCGATTTCGTAAAACCGTTAGCTACCATACTATTCGTTTCCTTTTACCTAACCTATATATTTCCTCGCAAATATTCCTACCTTAACCAATAATTATATACCTTAATATGCTTTAGCTTCGTTACCAGTTTTAAGGCGTCCTTTATAAGTAATTTAAATGTTTGCTTATTATTATAGTTTACCGTAAAAAGATAATTAAGTTTTAAGGTTAATACCTTTAATAATTTACTTAAAAATAAGCCTTTTTTAACCGTTTGGCTTAAAGTTAATAACTTTGCTTTAGTTATATTCGTAATAATTATATCTTATTTGTTCGCTTTTTATTTTATAACTTTTCCGAACAGTAAAATTACGAACTTTTAAAAGCTTTTTCGATCGATTAAGTTATTAACGAATAAAACGTTATTTATATATACTATAACCTAAGCTTCCCTATTACCTTTATACCGAATTGCAAGATTACGGGTATAATATAAATACCGAATTACCTTATTTACAACTTCGTAATAAACGTTTAACGGGTTATAATTAAAACGTAATAACCGTAAAGTAGCAAACGCGATATTAAAGCGTATAGATATAGCAATAAAAAGGATTAAGCCGACCTTTTTTTGATATAACTTTCGCTATTTATTCGTTACCGTTCCTTCGAACGGAAAAAGTTCGTTTTAATTTATGGAAGTACGAGAAACTCGTTTTAATATATCGATTTGATATTAAGCTGTTACTTTCTCGATATATACTTTTTATAATAACCAAATTAATCGTTCGTTTTTTCGTTTTAGGATATGGATTTTTAGAAATTATTTAAGTTCCCTAAATTCGTTAATCTTAAATCGTTTTTTTAAGTTAGTAATCATTTTCATTATTTCCTTTTTTTTCTTTTTTTTATATCTTAATATTATATCGTTTACGAAAAAAAATATTAATATATTACCTTTTATTATTATACAGGGCTTCTGGGGAACCTTACGGAAGCCTAGGTTTCTAAAGGCCTTTATAAACGTTTTTTGCTATAGGAAAGGTAACCTTTTTAAGCCGTATAAAGCCTTTCTAAATTTTAATACCTTCCCTTTCTTCGTAAATCCTAGGGACATCTTTATAAAAACCTCTTTATTTAAATCGCTATAAATAAAGGCGTTAATTACATTTAATTAGGTAAGTTCGAGGTCGAACTTAGTAATTATTGCAAGGATTAACCGTAACGTTATTCCTATTAACGTTATTATTTTTGTAAATAAATCTTTAGCTTTTTGTTGGTTTTTATATACCATTAATTTAACCTTGCATTTCTGAAACATTTTATGTTTATTAAACTTATAGGTAAATATTTATTTACAATAAAATACTTGATAACCTTTGGCTAACTTCGTAATTACCTTTTTTTACGACCTGAAAAAGTTATGCTTTCGAAAATAAGCTACCTACGTTACGTAAAACTGTTACTTTATCGGGTAATTCGATAACTTACGTACGTTTCTAAATAGTTCCGCTAGGTCCCTTCGGTAAAGAAAGAACTTCTTCCCGGTAACGAACGTTCCTATTTAAAAGTTGGCGACTTTATAATTACGGAAGCTATAAAACTTTTTTTTCTTTTGCAAAATTCGTAAATTATCTTTATATCGTAAAGCTTTTTTTATTTCTTTTTTAACCTATTAACTAGGCTGTTTAACCGTTAGGCCGACGTAATTAACGTACGGGGTCCTTTTTATTGGTTTGGATAACTATAGGAAGTTATCCCAGCCTATATCTTTAAAGTTTGTTTTGTATTTTATAATAATTTCGTTTTAAACGTTTTCGTTTTCGGATTGCTATTTATTCGAAAAAACGTTAGCCTTATTTTTATTTTTAATTTTTATTTCCGAATTGTTTTTTTTAAGGATTACCTCGTTAACCGCTAGTTTTTCAGGTAGCTATATTTTCGCAATTAAGTCTTTAAGGTTTTTAATTATTTCCTTCGAACGTTTTAACGTATCCTTCCTGTTAAAGAATTCCGTTTCGTTAAAGATTACGTTTTTCGTTACAATTATCTTCCCAAACTTTGGTACTTATACCCTATATATATTCGTAAAGTTATACCTTATAAGGTACCTGATATATGCTTTAGGGTTTAGCTTTTACAATTTGTTAGGCTTGTAATTCGGGTTAAGCTTTAATGCGTAACACCTGCAACCGTAGGCCTTAAGATGGGTTAATTGAGGTATCCTAAAACCTGATATTTTATCTTTTTCAGCCAGGTAAATATATATAACTTTATATAGCATTTTCTATTTAAGGGCAACTGTTAGGGTCCTGTTATAAAAATAAGCAACGTAATTAACGGGCTTTTTTTATAAGTTATGTAATAACTTCGATTTAATTTTTATGGCGCGTACTTTTTCCATTACCATACCCCCTAAACGCTTTGCGTTTTTATTTTATACGTACGTATATAAAGTAAAAGGTTTAATAAGGATACCTTCTAAACGTAATTATTTTACAGACGATTTATAAACGAATTTTATATCTCCTCGTATAAACTTTACGCAAAACCTAAAGTAACTTTTAATCTAATTTACATAATTCTTTAAGATACGTAAGTTTTTATCCTTTTTTCTTGCCGTTACGCAAAAATATATTATTACCTAATATAAAGCTTTATAAAAAATCGTTAGTACCCGTTTGTATTTACGGGCTTTTTTCGAAAGGTTTTGCCAATTTAAACGTACCTTTAAAAAAGGCGTTATTGCTTTAAGGTCTGGCTTTTTCCGTAAGAAGATTTCCTTTATTTTCGCTAAGGCATACGCCGGGCATTCGGCCATTTTAGGGCCTTTTAATAACGTTCCACGGCAGTAATTAGGTAAGTGTTTTAGGGGTTCTGGCCCGTAATGGCCCATCCTTAGATACCACAGCACCCCCGACCTTGGGGCTTAAGCCCTTAATTAACCTGTTACTTTGCCTACTTTTTTAATTACCGAAAAAACGGCCTTTATACAGTTTTTATTTTCGATTATACGCTAACCTTCCTTTTTTTTTAGGATATATAACTTCTCGTAATCATTTCGATACCTTACGTTATTATTAAGGGTATTTTAATAATAACCCTTTTGTTCAAAAAGTTTATACAAAACGATATTGCAGTAAAAGCCCCGATAATAGGCCATTTCCTTTAATATTAGGCCCTTTTTTTTCTTACGTAAATCTTTTATATATATCGTAATATTTTTATATCTTAAGATCGCTACTTTAATATTACTTATTAAAATAAAATATCTTTTTGGTACCTTTACGAATCTTTTAAATCGGGTTAAGTTATAAAACATATAAATAAAGCTTTTTAAATCCAAAATTGCATAATTTTTTAATAAATATTTATCCAGTACGTTAAATACTTTATGAAGTATATTATTTACAAAGCCTTTTAGGATCTTTTTTACTTTATCCGTTAACCGTTATTACCCTTAACCTATTATAAATTCGAGATTTCCGAAAGTTTTTTTCCTAATCGCTTTAACCTTTTTACAAAATTTAACATTAAAAGTTATCCTTTTATTAAACATTTTCTTATTCTTTTTAAAAATTTTCCTTTTTAAAATATTAATTATACATTTACAGGTTAATATATTATGTTTATCGTTTCCATACGTTCGGCAACCTTTTTTTTCTTTTTTAAGGTTACAACTTTTAATTTAAAAGTTAATTTTTGCCCGTTTACGCGATATTTCCAAAAACGAAGCTTTATTAATAAGCTAATTATTTTCTACAACAAAACTTTTACCCCCGAAGGTCGTAACGTAAACACCTTTTTTCGTAATTTTAACAGGCAACTTTATTCTTTTTTGCCGTAAAAGTATTTTTATTAACGTATGCGCTTTCTTATTAACGGTTTTATAGAACAGTTTATTAATTTTATTTTTAAATATAGCCAGCCGTAACTAATCCGCGTACTACGCCTTTAATAACGCTATTACGTTCGCGAAGTTATCCACTTATTATAAGCCGATTAATTTAAAGATATTATTCTTTACGGCGTTTATTATAGTTACATTTTATTCCTTAAACTATTCATGGAAGTTTTTTAAACTAACGTATTTTCTTTTTTTTAGAACTTTCCAATATTTAACTTTCGTAAGCTTTACCGTTTCGTTTACGTTTACGCCGGCGTATTACTTTAAGTTATTGATTTATTCGCGTATCGGTTCGCTAGCTTTTAGGCAAAGCAAATACGACTTTCCGACGGAACTATATATTATCGATTTTACGGTAACGAAGCTTTTTTATTAAAAGTCGTAACGTTACTTTTCGAACTGGTATATTTAAAGGAAATTTTTATATTTCGTTATCTTATCTTTTTCGAAATCAGCTAATAACTTTGCGTCTTTATTAACGTTTTTAAACGAAGGGTAATTAGGTTTAGGCAATGGCGTTTCTTCCGATTCGGGATTAAATAACCTAACGATATTTTCGGGCGTACGACTGAAAAGTTCTTCCTACCACGTATCCCATTCGCCTAACTCTTCGAACTTCGCTTTCATAACCGTTCCTAAATTATTACTTATCGTGATCCGTTTCAATTAACTGTTTGGCACCTAATTTGCTAACAGCAAAAGGGGTTTTTAAGGGCAAATATAATAAATCTAAAAAACCTCGCAATCCGGGCTTATAACTATTAAACAACCTGAGATTACGAAATATAAGTATCCTCGTTACAGCTTCATTCGTATATTAATATTGATGATAATAACAGCTAACTGTCTTCTTCAAGGTCTCAGGGAATTAATCCCTCATACAAATTAGCTGTTACCCCTGTTTCCTCCACCCACTAGCGCGACAGACGGTCCGATTCCCTCCGACCTCACTTCACTGTATCCGACAGGCCGCAAATAAGAACGGATGGACAGCGTTACACGGAGTTTCAGAGAACGGCAACCTCGATATCGTCCAGCTATTACTCGACAGGGGCGCCGATACCAAAGCCGCAAATATTATCGGATTAACAGCATTACATTTGGCTTCAAAATACGGCTACCTTAATATCGCCCAGCTGCTGCTTAATAAGGGCGCTGATACCGAGGCCGTAGATAACGACGGATGGACAGCGCTACATTTAGTTTCAGAAAAAGGCCGCCTCGATATCGCCCAGCTGCTACTTAACAAGGGCGCCGATACCGAGGCCGCAAATAAGGACGGATGGACAGCGTTACAGTTAGCTTCAAAAAAGGGCCACCTCGATATCGTCCAGCTGCTGCTCGATAGGGGCGCCGATGCCGATGCCACAACCAACAACGGATGGACCGCGGTTCACTTGGCTTCAGAAAATGGATACCATGATATTGTCCAGTTGCTAAAGGCTGGAAAAGAGATATAATATGGGTTATAAAACCTTTAACTTATTCTTTTTATTTCTAATACCTTTGCAAAAGTTGGGGTCTGGGGAAATTCTTTGATTTATATGTTTATAAGTTGCCATTACTGTATGTTTCTAGAAATATCCCATTTAATTTAATAATAACGAAACATTTCTATAGGAGTGAGTTTCCGGCTGCAGTTATTGTTCGCGACATGGTATAACGCTTTATCCAGCTATGAACTAATGAACCACAGTTCCTTTATTTGTATCCTTAATTAGTTTTTACGGCTATTGCGTCCCTTGCTGTCGAAGGTGGTGTTGAAGTGACTACTTTGGATGGACGTCCTTAGTGCACCGTGACCGCCAACGGGGACAAAGAGTACAACGTTCCAAACATCCTTTCGGCATTCGAAGAGTACGGACAATCAGGCGCCATTGTATTCCCCAAAGATCAGATTGTTACATTGCCGAGAGGCTCAATCCTGTCGTCGAAGGTGTACAGATTGAATGGAGAGGATAGTGGACGGTATGAGCTCTCCATTACTCCAGGGGCCGGCTGCGATTTAAAGCGGCAATGGTAGCAAGCGCTAGCTTTCCGATGAACTTGATTACTAGAGGGAAAACAGTTATCCTATCACCTTCCGGCATTACGCGGCAAGGGTCGTGCCGGGCATGTTGATGACGCCGCTGTGCCCGCTGTGCCCGCTGTGCCCGCTGCCCCATGCCACTCCATCGTCCTGCTGCAGGCTCTTGGCCTCGCGCTGCAAGGGTCCCAGCGGTGAGTCGCCCATGGCGTACCATACCGAGTAGTCGGGTTCCGTCCACCTGCCCTCGGACTACATCAGCCAGTATACGCCGTTGCGCTTGATCATCTGCGATCCCAACACCTAAGGTAGTTGCCGCAGTTTTCAGACATCCACCGCTCCGTACCTTCTGTTGGGCGGATTATATCAGTCTCCATTACTTAGTATAAGGATGGCTCTCGTAGAGAAAGACTCGACATACCCCTAACAATTCCTTGTGAAGCCGAGGCCAGTACCATCACCGCAGGCTATGCATTGCTGGTTGCCGTTCACGCAGGCCGCTTCACAGTAACAACCATCCCTCACGCAGCACCCACCATCCCTCACGCACGAGCTACTCTGACAGTTCTGTGCAGTGGCGACGGCAATGAAACCCAGGGTAAGAATCGTGAGTAGCTTCATGATTGGGAGCGCTAGTAGATTGACGAAAACAGCTTTTGGAGTCTGAAAGGTTGAGTGTATTGCAAATGTTTAATATTCTGCAGCTTTCGACATTGGAGACTTGCGTTTTATAGCTATTTTCTGCCGCATCATGAACGTTTGTAATCTCGTATCCGCTGGCTTCTCGGATTGTAATTTTACCGAGTCTAGCCAAGCTCTTTCATGCTAATGCAACTTCAAGGCCGTATATCCGATCTGCAGATAGTAGCGAATCGAGACAGCTTTTGCACGCCGTGGTTTTCCATCGGTGGATAAGCCCAAGCCGCAAGCTGTGTAATTGAGTGGTGGAATAAAGTTAAGACGCAATGCTCCGCAGAAACGACAGAGCAGATGGGGTTAATATACCAGGGCGCGGTTATAGGATTGACGCTATTGCTGGAAATGACAAGCGATTAAGCCGAATGTCTCATAACCAGAGAGGAGCATTACTACTCGCTGTCAATCTTTCAACTGGAGGATATTGTTTGTTCTTGAGAAGTATTCGAAAAGTAACAAGAATTAAAATAATTCATAAAAAATGATTAGGAAGCGTTATATTATCAAGTTTTGGAGATAAATAGTAAGTGCTAAAAGGTGATTGGAATTGTGGCGGGGCGTTGGCAGGTGTAAAAAAGGTAATGCGCAGCTTTTATTGAAAAACCAATGTGCGAATAGTCCAAATCTTCGTGAAAGCCAACTATTGACTTCGTGTCTGCGCAAGTCGGCAACAAAGACGAAGACTCAGTCCTTGCAGACCGAGCGACTATAATTCCTGATCGGGCACAGCTCAGCATCGAGGGACGCCTATCGGCAATTTAAGGAGAAGATTGATATCGCTCCCACGTCCTACTACGACAAAATGTAATCGTTTGTTGCGGACGGATTTAGACAAGAGCCAAAAGTTGCACTGGCCGGTTGTGTCCTTTTAATAGGCTACAGATCGATAAACGGGAGGATTAGGCTCTCTCCATTTATCCTCAGGTCCGTTATCTGTGCATAACTCTTTATAAACATTCATAAATGCGGTTGCTCAGTCATGTGACTGCTAATTGACTGCCACTTACTGTGTGATCTTCTGGCGCCCGGGGAGATACACCGCCTCTTGAGTGGACAAGTTCTAATCATGGAGACAACACCGCTGTCCGGAAACCGTGGAGAAAGATGAGAAAGCCTGTCAAGCGTTCCGTGTGCCTACTACGTGCAACGACGATATTTATTCGGTCCGCGGACGCTTGGACTCTTTGTCCTCTTCGTCGTCGTGCCCATTCGCTCCATTTACACCGTCATCATCACGAGTGCGAACCCGGCCAGCGCCCTCTCCTAAGTCGCCACCGGCGCCCTCTCCTAAGTCGCCACCGGCGCCATCTCCTCCAATCCAGTTGCCATCGGCGTCGAAGTACTCTTGGACATTATCAGCCGTGATCCAACCAGAGCTACCTGGCATCGGAGGCGGAAGGCCACCACTTGTATCACCGCGTAGGACACCTGTAAAGCCCTCGAGCGTCTCATGCTCTCCTTCGAATATTATCCTATCAGCCTCGTCCTCTTCCTCCTCTTCCTCGTCATGGGGGTCGGGATTTAGGTTTGAGCATGCCGAGATTTGGTTGAATAGTGCATTTGCCCTCTCCCTATTTAGAGGGTCAGCGGTAGGGCCTTCCGTTGAAGACTGATCTTGGGCGGCGTCCTTATGCGGGATAAGGGTGAGCTCAATGGGGTCGAACGTTTCGTCGTCGTCCGTATTCGAATCAGAGAATTCCAATTGCATGTAGACCCCGAGGAATTTGAAAGTGTCATCGTCCGGCTTCTCTAAATGGCGAAAGTTCTTGACGGCGTGAAGGGTGATGGCTGGGTAGGGGATCTCGATGCCCGTTCCGCTCTTGTGAGAAAAGAGGGACAATTTGCTGTAGAAGTCAGTATATCTGCTAAGCTTCCTACAGAGGGCTCGGTGGCAAGAACTCTGACATACTTGGACGCGACAAACACCTCAACTACATCCTCTCGCAAGTGCTTGCCGCCATTGTTCTCGAGGGCATAGGATTCGGGAGGACTCGGGCTGTCGGCGGCATCTGAGAAGAAGTAAAGTCGCTTGGATTGTTCGTGTGATACCCAGGCTTTAACTTTGTTATCGTGGTAGTAAAGAATGGGTTTCCCGTCGAAGAAGGTCTCGGGCGTCCGAGCTTGGTACTCGCTCAATGGCTCGAAGTCATTGTCTGCCGACGGGCAACTCTTAATAACAGTAGGCAGCATGCCTTCGAATCCTCATGCGCGAGAATTGTGTAGACGCTTGATTGGGGCGCAGTTCGTAGAGGATCAATTGCATTTGATGACAACGAACAAACTCGAGAGGATAATCAGCAGAGTCCATCCCTGACGAACAGCTCCTGTAGCTCGAGATACGTAGAGCTAACGTGGGGCTTATATCTTATCTTATCGTATCGTATCGTATCGTATCGGTACCCAGATACGTCAGAGCTACACTACAGCCACCATATGGTGCTATTAGAACTCCCACTACCCTTTACTTCGTACATCGCGGCTCCATTGTTCCTCGAGTCCAATTGCCGCGCGCAGTATTCAATACTCTTCTTTTTTCGATATAGCCATTACTCTAAATACAAACTACCTTCGTTTCCTCAAAACTAGCGCACAATGCGCGACGATCGTACGCGTCCTACTTCGCCGGCGTATCCTCTAGTCCACGCACGACTAACATAGCATTACTTACTAGGCACGCACCCGCTCTTGGCCCAGGTCCCGCTGACCGTGTCGCCCTTCGTCTCGCTCCCCACGGCGGCCACGCTCCCGTACACGTACAAGAGCATGCCGTCAACGCTACCGGCGCCCGCGACGGGGATCACGGGTGCGACGGACGACGAGAAGCCCAAGTACGTGGTCTCGCCGTCGGGGCACGCCGCGCACCCCGACGAGATCATCGCCTCATGCCAGGCCCTGCAGGTCCACATCACCCGGATGAGGGAGGACATGGAGGCCACGCTGCGCCGTATGGAGGACCGCATCCGCGAGCGCGACCTCGCCGAGAAGCGCCGCGTCGCCCCCGGCTGGCTCGACAGCGACGCCCGCCTGCTGGAGCCCGAGCGCAAATCCGGCCCTGCCCCCGTCGCAGCCGCCGAGAAGGCCGAGGTCGCCGGCCGGGACGCCATCACTGTCCAGCTTGCCGAGATGAGCATCGCGGAGTCGGCAGGCGTGAGCGAGATGGCGGTCGACCAGGGGGCTGAGTTGGATCGTGCTTTTGGTGGCTTGAAATGATTTCGGAAGGGGGGCGCTGCTCTCCGCTAACCTTTTGATCTTCTAGCAATATGAAGGGTAAAGGGGCGTTGAAGGTTTACCTATTTTCGGCGTTGGGTACCTGGGAACTCCGGTATTGCATTGGCGGCTTCGGCGGTGGTGAACATGCAATGGAATTTAATTGACGCTCTATTTCAGGGTCGAATACTATGTCGAGGGGCCACCCAACGTTTTATCATGCTCTCTGATATAAGGCAGAGGCCGATGGCACGGTGTTCAAAAAGGGGCTTGTTTACCTCAGCTTGATTTTACGCCATTAACGTCGTATCCACTAAAAAGGTGCAACTATAAATCGTAACTGTCGGTACTTTAGAAGGGTTGGGCGGAATAATCTTGTGCTTTTCATATTCATCGCAATAAATATGGCATTGGACCATTCAGCTCCGTTTTTTACGCCAGCTGCGAGAACTAAATGGCGTCGCGCAGTTACGTAGAACCGAAGCCGCCCTGAGAGGAAGGCGACTTGGCTTAGAATCAATCCACACGGCCAAGCCGCAACGCTTCGATTCTGATAATTATTATTACCACGCAGCCCTGGGAGACTACGACTTACTGTCGCAGTCAAATTCAGGGTAACATATGTGGCTGTGGTGGCTGCTAGTTACAGCAAGTACTCAACCTGGCCAGGCGCAACCCAATAATAACATTCAAAAACTCCGTTGCACCTAATTGAAAGTTCCAAAAACGGCTTCAGTACCACTTAGAGGCTCTCCTTCGGCGCCTGAGTCGGTCGATCGCTCGCAGAGCGAGGCTTCCAATGTCGCAATGGCATCCGGAACGAACCACGCGCTTCCCCGCATCATCCTCTACCACCAAACGATACACGACCACGACGGGAACCTCATATCCATCCTGCCCCTACTCACACAGCCCGGCATCTCGATCACGCATCTGATCGTGGCCGCCATCCACATCAACGAAGACCCCGACGGCCTGACACTCAACGACCACCCGCCGTCGGATCCCCGCTTCGCCTCGCTGTGGGCGGAGCTCCGCGTGGCGCAGGCGAGCGGGGTCACGGTCATGGGGATGCTCGGCGGCGCAGCCAAGGGCTCGTACGCGCGCCTCGACGGGGATCAGGAAGCCTTCGACAGGTACTACGCGCCGCTGCATGAGCTAATCCGCGAGCGCGGTCTGCAGGGCCTCGACCTCGACGTCGAGGAGGAGAGTAAGCGATTTCCGTCTTACCCCTTATTTTCCTACCTAGTTCACGAGCATAAAATTTCCCAATGCAGAGACTTTAGCAGTTCACCGCTCCCGCCCGATTACTGATTCCGGATGCTGCTGGCAGTGTCCCTCGCGGGCGTCATCCGGCTCATCGACAGGCTGCGCGCGGACTTCGGCGCGGCGTTCGTCATCACGCTGGCACCCGTCGCGACGGCGCTCCTAGACGCGCGGCGCAACCTCAGCGGCTTCGACTACGAGGCGCTCGAGGCGGTGCGCGGCGCGCAGATCGCGTGGTACAACGCCCAGTTCTACTGCGGGTGGGGCGACGCGAGCAACCCCGTCATGTACGAGATGTGCGCGGCGCGGGGCTGGCCGCCCGAGAAGCTCGTCGTCGGCCTCGTGACGGCCCCGGACAACGGCGCCGGCTGGGTGCCGTTCGAGGTGCTCGGGCCGAACCTGTGGCTGCTGAGGCGCCGGTTTCCGGGCTTCGGCGGCGTCATGGGCTGGGAGTACTTCAATGGCTGGCCCGGTGGTCGGGAGAGGCCGTGGGAATGGGCGCGGCATATGACGATGCTGTTGAGGGCCACGGGTATGGGAGCTGAGGTCGCCGACGCAGAGGCGAAGAATCGCACGACCGTGACGACAGAAGTAGATCCCGATACTGCGGACAAGGCAGAGCTTACCACGCCCGATGATTTCCAATACTACTCTAGCGCATCAGACGATGGTAGTTGAAACATAAGTTATAACCGTACGTGCGATTCCACAAGGTCGAATAAGTTTACTAGTATCTGACTTATCAGTTTTACTGCGAGAGAGTGACAAGAATGACAACCCTTGAACATGCTGCCAGTGACGCTGGACTGGTGTGTCTTCGGTAGGACTACTGGTAGGATGGGCGCCGCAGCACTCGTCGAAACAGGCAGCCACGCTGAGGGCACCTATCAACCACCTTACAGGCCATTCCGCCAGGCATTCCGGAAGCCAGCATGCCAGATCCCAGCTATCAACCCAGAGATGACAAGGCTGGTCCTCATTCATGCCGAGGTTTCTCTCATCCCCAGCGTCGATGCCGAGTTCAGAACATCATCTCTATAGAGGTGTGTACACCAGCTCTTGATGGAAAGGCTCGATCTCCTTCAACGGAGCTACATGTACGTCTACCTCTGTTATAGTGTCTGCTTTTCCCAGCCAAGGGATGGATCACTGCACAGATGCGATCCAAACTTTTCTATTTCCAAGAAAATCCAGAACGCTCCTTACTTAGGCAACAATATCCGGGCAATCTATCAACAAAGCCCGGTTAGCTCAAGTAAGGAAGTCCCTCGTCTTTCCGTCCTGCAGGATCAGACCATTAATATAAAACAGTCGGTAGAGCGTGAGATTCCCGATCTTAAGGCCGCGGGCTCGACCCCCGCATCGGGCTCAATTCCCGATGCACCTCTTCAAGAGGGAGGTACTTCGAATAACTTTTTTTTGGTATGTTTTCTCTCTTAGAAAGATTTTACGTCTAATATTGTGTCACTTCCTTGCCAGTCTCCGGGTCACGAGCTTTCAGGATTATGACTTGTGGTAAGGAGAAAGGTATCATAAGCAAGACAAGGGGTCTCGAGTAGCACTTACCCTGTACTCCTGATAGAGGGCTTATTAAAGCGTGCCAATTTAGGTAACATCAAATGTTAGAATCCTCGTGGAACACATGAGGTCAACTTATCTTCACGCTTCCCTTAATATGCTTTCCCCAAACGCGCAAGATGGATCTCAAAAATAGGTCTAGTCCCCTGGGCTCGGGAAGGGAACCCCTGTGACCGCCGCATGGATCGTCTCTATCTCTCTAGCAAAAGATAAAAAGGCACGATTATGCTATTCAAACAAGGGAATCGGACCTCGAGTCGGCAACAACTCTATTCGTAGCAGAAGCCTGACACCTCCCATAAATCATATATAGACTCTACCATAACGGTAGCCTCTAACGTCGACACCGTGTCATTCAAATATTACTCACAAGAGCGCATACTCGGATTCTCGTTTCAGCACCCGAACATTCCTTCCTTTCAATATTTATGTACCTATGTCATAACGCCCGCCGTCCGAATAAGACAGCACGGCGCAAAATGGTGCCAGACATGCCAGCCGACCAAGAAGGAAGAGCGCCCTATTTTATTCCATCTGCTGTACGCGTAATAACTCTCATTCATCGCCGCCGCTATCGGCCCTGACCAACCTCTCGGCCCGCCTGACCTCCATGCGCTCGTCGAAGACGCTCGCCGTGTCATTGTCTTCATCATCATCGTCATCGTCATCATCAGGTTCCTCCTCGCTGGCGTTGATGTCGTCGTCGCCCGCGGCCCTTGCCGTCGCCGAAGACTCCGCGCGCGGGCGCCTCTTCTTCTCGAAGTCCTGCCTGTGCGCCTCGGCCATGATCCCGCGAATCGACCTCGCGCCCGGCACCTCGGACCTGTGGCGCCTGAGGCCCAGCTTGCCGCCGCCCCCGTCGCCCGCCTCGAGCGCCGGCGTAGGCTGCGTCGCCACGCCGGCTTCCTCCCGTGCGCGCATCGACGACCCCGCGGCGCTGGCGTCCACGGCGTTCGCCACCGCGTTTTCCTCGGTCGACTGCGTCTTGGACTCATCGGAGCTCGCGCGTTCGCTGCCGGGCTGTTCGTGTTCCAGGCGGTACGGCAGGGGCAGGTCCCGGCTGGCCTTGTAGGCGGCCACGTTGGAGCAGTGCTCGTTCTCAACACGGATGAGGGCCCACATGCCGCGGCGCATGACTTCCGACAAAGCAACCAGGAATGACACGATCGTGCTATGCTGCGCGTCATGCGTGAAGATCGCGTAGAAGATCCACCCGAAGCGGAGAACGGGGTCGATGGTCATGATGACATAGTAGGGCCATCGTCGCTTAAGTCCTAGTAGGTTGCGCAGAAACCTGTTCCGAGCGTCGGGTTGGAGGAGGGAGAAGTCCATTAATAGGTCCCATATTGCTGTATGTTGTATCAGACATAGTCAAAATCAAAGAAGCCCCATAAGCAGAACTTACAGCAGTAGATGCTGTTGATCATGGCGAACGTTATGAAGGCGCCGAGGGTCCCATATGTTCCGTCGATACGGTATAACGACAGTGTAACCGCTGCCATGATGGACATGCAATACTTGCCACAGTTGACCAAGTGGGGGAAGACGTTTTTGGTGTCCTGGTAACGGCGGATACATTGCAGGGCACGCCAAATCGGCGGCAGAGCGGAGAAGAAGCCCATGAGCCGAGAATGATTAGAATTACATTGGACAGGGTTGTCCCAGTGGTTGGAATAGAGACAGAAGAATAGTTCAACATTCTATGCGGTTGTCAGCCTTGGAGTTTCACGGAGTTGGAGGCGGAAGACTCACGCAGGTTGCGTAAGTTAGAGAACAATACATGTCGCCGAGGAAGAAGTCTCGAAATTCCACGGGAAAGAGTCCTGCTAGAAGCAATCGGTACTATCTCGGTCAGAATAGAAGCGGCCGCTTTTCAGACTGGGACTCACATGAGAATATGCGAACCACATACGGCTCTTGTGCCATAGGACACGAGCTGGAAGTAGGATGATTACCACTGATACTACTACCAGGATGACTGGATAGTATAAATACATATCGGGCGATCCATATTGTGCGAAATTGAGCCATATAAATAAGCCAAGTAGGGCTAAGAAGAAGCTGGGGAAGAGAGATAGTTGGCGCCAATCCAGCTGGTGTCGCGGATCAAACTCAAAAATGAATTGATAGTTAATCTTGTGCTTCGTCCACACGGAGCAATTGGCGCAGAAGAGGAAGAACAAGAGGAGAGCTAGGAAGTAGCCCGCATATATCTGTAGAAGGTAGCAAGTTTGTTCTCGTACCGTCAAGTCATCATCGAAGAGGAGTTGAGCTCCATATACCAGACCTTGTATTGAGAATACCGCTCCCATTCCAATGAATAGGCCACTACGGAATGTCGTTCCTGACTCATCGCCAGGTCTTCGCGTCAAGCGTCGAAGTTTGCCCGCAGCGATCTTGTGGTTCCCCTTTTCGAAATATCTTGCGTAAAGGTCTTCTACGTCGCGGATATAGTTGTCCACAATGTCGCTGTTCACGAACCAGGCTCTGCTAACTTTCTCGTTCATATAGCGATAGGCCGGTCGCGCGTTAGCTGCCTTGTCATATTTCTTGTTCAGCTTCCGGAAGGCGGTGCGATTCAGCAAGGTGTATGCCTTGAGCAGTTCCAGGCCACGATAAAACTCTTCCAAGGCTAGCTTCAATTTGCGCTTAGCGGTCCGGTATGGGACATCGTCGCTTTGGGCTCTCCTGGTATAGTCCCTGCTTGCATCGAATCCCGTACCGCCAATTACCGGTGTCATTGGCATTGTAGAAAGGGCTTTCGAGTTAGGACCTGGCCTGAAAAGCTTGGACTTGATGGGGTTGAACAAGCCCTGGGGATGATCATAGCCAGAAGCTTTTCCATCGCTGCCATCAGCACTCCCATTTCTTTGTTCTTTCCGATGTTTCGCCCGGGCCAGCTCCTGGACGCGCCTGTTCTTCATCTCGTGTAGCTGCTCCCGCAAAGCGGCTAATCGAAGGCCAGCCTGCTCCTCTTTCTGGTGGTAAAATGATTCAACCTTGTCCAACTCACTGTCGAGAAAATCGAAAAACTCCCTTTCCCGCTGTCGTACAGTGTCCAGGGCTTGCATGTCGACGTCATACCTAGCGCTCTCAGTCCTAGTGATAGGCTGGGTAGCCGTGAACAGACGGCGAAGCCTGCTGGGTGATGGACGGTTGTGGGAGGCAGGGCTAGGACGAGCCTGGGGCGTAAACGACGAACCATTCGAGACGGCAGGAACCATCGTCGCACTACGTTGCATGACTGCTCGGTTCAAGGACTCCCGGCCACCATCGGAACGCACCGACGGATGCTCACTCAAATTCGAGGGTACTCGCATGGCCGGATCAGGTAACTGAAAGAGGTTCCGGCTCCCTGACGTGGAGGGGGGCCCCATTTGTGAGGCCGGTCTCGGCCCGAAGCTTCCATAGTTTCCTTCATTTCCAGGAGATCGGGCCAAGGAGTGGCGCTCTCCTTGTGCCGGAGTCGGTAATGTCCCGGACTTTGGTGTCTCTTGATGTCTTGCCCCTGCTTGCGGCCTGGGCGTCGGGGTAGTTCTTAATGCACCGCCACCGTCGAGCCCATCCTGTCCCGCTTCAGCATCGCGTTGATGAGGGGTGAACGGACTTGAGAAGAAAGACGGCCGACGTGGCAGTAACTCGCTTCTCTTTGCCGTCCCATGCGGACTGTTGTTAATCCGATTGATTGCTCTTGACACGGCCTTGACATGTTTCTTGCCAGCCTTATAGTTCAAGTACTTAATCCTCCACTCTTATTAGACTTGTCAGCGCTATGTTGGTGATAAGTGCTTTAAACTTTATGATTTGCCGCTCACCTGGGACAAGCTCTTGCTCAAGCTCTTTGGCGAACTTCATGACGTCAGAAAGTCAATGCGCAGTAAATCTCAACCATTCGTGTTGCGCATCAATAAAGCGACGGCCGCGTTTGAGGATGGCGATCCCGATGCTTAATTACGAGGGGTAATGTATGGGCTGTTATGGGTTCGATAAAAGAGATTGGGGTTGGAAAGGGAAACTGCATGTGACCGTGTTGATCATTTCTTAGGCCTAGAATAGGAGGAAATGGGCAACTTGCCTCAAGAATTTTATCTGGTCTAGCATTTCCCGGCATCGGGCCGCTTACCTCCTTGTACTTACAGCAAACCTCGCCTCACTCTGCTCAGCTGAATAGCGTAGCTACCCCACTCTATTTATTTGCTGAATTGCGGTGTGACAGTTGACAGCCCTATATTCGGCATTCTTAACCGTCAACTACAACTGCATGCAACTTATTAACAACTCATGTGGTAATCAGGTATCTATTCATTCCGAACACGGAGTTAATAGAACAATCAACATGATACTTCAGGAGGCTTGAGGTGAGGCGCTCTGTACATATACCAGCAGTAACGAAGCAACTCTGCTGCTTGCGGCCACCCGCTTGGCGGTAAATGCACCTTGTACGACAGCAAGACTCCGACAAACCCTTCTCGTCCCATGAGACATTTAAATATGTTTTGAAGCAGAGAGTCGGTGGTACCAAACCCGTTATTTTTAGATGTTCGTTTGCGTCGGTCCTGAACGCGAAAGTTGCTGTCGGGGTTCTCTAGGTGTTCCGTCGAACCGTGTTGCCTATATAGGCAAGCTGGACACAGTCAGGACCCCTTTGTTCTGGGGGATGAGCTTCGCAAATCATGGTCACCAAACACCATCATTATATTAAAAAACCTCATTATAGTAATCTGTCCAACGTCCGAAGGAAGAAGCGAAGAATAATCGTCTACCAGCGTACAAAAACATTAATAATCCATCATCCCCTAGGTAAGTTTACACCCGCCTGGGAAATGGAGACGCGACGTTGCCCCTGAACGGCGAACCCCTGAGGAACCCCTTCTCGTCGTAGAGGCCCGGGCTCTCGACGCCCGGGCGGCCAAGGAACTCCCTCTCCTCGTGCGCCAGCCGCGAGGCCCGCGTCTCGATCTGCTTGGCGGGCGACTCCTGCCTCTGCCTGGCCCTGTCGGCCCCGACGTTGCCGCCGTTTCCCTCCCTCAACACACCGCCACGTCTGCGCAGCTGCTCCAGCCCCGCCGTCGTCCGCGCGTCCACACCGCTCAGGACCATGGTTCCCCTGCGCGCTCTGCCCGAAATGGCGATGCTGCGCGTCTGTAAGCCCCCTTTGCCGCTCCTGTCATTACCTCCGCTCCGGGAAGGGGAGTCCTCCACCGCTGACTTGCCAGCAGCTCCGTTGCCGGTCGGGCTCGCATCCGGACCCCCGCCCAGAGCCAGGTAGTTCTTGCCGCCGCCCTTGTTCCTACTCCCAGGGCTGCACCCGCCGCCCCTGAACGCGGGCAGCGTCGGGCTCCCGGGCTCCGTGTCCGTGTTCGTCGTCGCGCTGTGGCCGCTCGCGCTACTGACCTGGCTATTCATGCGCCGGAGCTCCGCGACGGCGCTCACGACCCGCAGGTTGTTTGTCTTCGTCGGCGTCGCCAGGGGTGGGAGCGTGTCCTGCGAGTACCTCGAGCCCGTATCGGACGCCGGGCTCTCTCGCAGCCGGGGCGGCTCGGACTCCGCTGCTGTCTGAGGGCTTTGTTGAAGCTGGATTTTTTGAACTCGAGCTGTAGCCGAGGTTTCGACGGAGCCTCTGTTTTCGGAGGCACGAAGCACAGTCCGTGACTCCCGGCCCGACGAGGCTGCGTCAGGAGACTCGTTATTATCGGGACGCAATCCCGCGGCTCTGAGAGTATAGTCTTCCTCGGTCAGCCGGCTCTCGGCCGTTGGCACCGTCACCAAGGAGGCGGAGCTTCGACTCGCGGTATCGGCACGCATCTCCGCGCCGCTGTCGTATATGGAAGAGTGCCCAGCCTCAGACGACAGCACGGAGCTAACGGTAGCACACCGTTCAAGTTCGACCGTGCCTGTGCCCAGCGTCGGCGAGCTCATCATTGGGCGCAGCGCCTGCTGGAGCGGCGGGACGACTGTGGCCGCAACGTCAGCCCTCCCGCCCTGCGTGGTGAGAAACAGCGGCTCGGCTGTCTTCATGACGCACACCGGCGGCAGCCCGTCGGCAGTGCCACCACAACCCCCGCCGTTGGTACTGTCCTTGTGGCCCGCCTCGTCCGCAGCGAGCTCGACCGGCAACGGCGGGAAGACACGGGACAGGCGGGCGGGGTTCTTGGGCGGCACCTCCAAGGCCGTGAAGGGGTCGTCTCTGGTGTCGTAGGGGTAGGTGGTGAACTGGAGGCTCGAATTTGGTAGTGGTAGCGATGCCTTCTTGTCCGGGCCCACGCGAGCGCCGGCTGCCGAACGAGGGGGCTGGGGCTGCGGAGAGGGAATCCGGCTCGGGTGGTCGGGCATGGTCTCCCTTCGCGCGCGCCGGGGCCGCGTGCTCTCGCCGTCCTCGAACGTGAATTTGGGACTGCGATCGTGACCACTCGCGGCCTTGGTCGGGCGCGCGTCGAAGACGTGGTAAGGCGAGTAGCAGGCCTCCTTCATGAATGCCCCCCGTCCGGACGTGGGAGTGGCGTCGTCGAGCCTCAGCTCGCTGATGGGCGGGCTTAGCTGCGCCCGCGCCTGCGCCATTGCTATTGCTTCATCCTCGCTGTACAGCGTCGACAGGGCCGAGGACTCGGCACTGGCAGCGGAGTACGGACGGTCTTGTTGGTTTTCTCTGGAGGGCGGCATCGCGGGGTCCCTGTTTCTACGGCTCGGGCTCGAAAATGCGGTCTGCACTTCGGAGTCCGAGATGCGCCTCGATGAGCAGGCGACGAGACTTTCCGGCTCCGGGATCATGGACGCGGGGAACACGTGCGACACCTGCTGGCGGTGCCCCGCCGTCGGGCCCTGCGGCGCCGAAGAAGATTGCTGTTGCGGCGGCGGCTTCGGGCCGCAGCCCTCGAGCTCCGCGTACGACGACGACGACGACGACATGACGGCCGGCGCGCTCTTCTGGCTCTTGGCAGGGCTCGATCCCGTGCTCCTATTGTCGAACACGCCTCTCCTGGCAGTACGGGAGGAGGCGACCGTCAGGTAATTGTCCTGGTCAACGTTTCCTCGACCGCCGAGCATCACGGCAACATGCACCGTGCTGCTGTCGCCGCCCTGGGGCATCACCATCATCGTCTGCCGTCTCATACTTCTGCTCCCGCCATCCTGCTGCAGCCTCTCGGCCGTGGAACGCAGGATCCCCGCCAGCTCCACGTCCGCGGTGCTCTTCGCTGGGTGTCGCGGGACCTTCTGCGGCGAAAGTGCCGTCTGCTGCTGCGCGGCCTCGAGCGCCGCGCCGGAATCCCGCTGTTTCGGGATGTGCACGACGTCGGACGGCAGCGTGACCACCAAGCCGTGGTGCGCCAAGCCATGCTCGGCGGGGTCGGCGTGTTGCACGCACACCTTGCGCGGGCCCTCAGCCCGCCCGGACTGCGGCGAGACGGCATCCGCGTCCATGTCCCTCTGCAGGACGCCGGCGAGTCTCCCCTGCGCCTTCGCGAGGTGGCTGTCCCGTACCTGGCGCTGGGTGGTTCCGCACTCGCCGCCCTCGTCGGTGCAGGGAAGCGTGGGGCTGCCGATGATCTCCGTGACCTCATCCCTCCTCCATGTTGACAGCCTCTCGCTCAGCGACCGGCCGAGGCCGCCGAAGAAGAGCTTACTCTTCTTCTTCTTATTGTTGCCCTTGTTCCGCTTCTCGGGCGACGCCATCCGCGGGCCGTGCAGGGCGTCCTCATCGATCCACGACGCCTTACGGACGTCCTGCAGGGACCTCCTTATGGGCGTCGTATATTTCGGCGTCTGGACGGCGTCCGCGCTCGATCGCGGATTCGCGTCTTCTATTCCATTTCCGTTTTCACCCTCGGCCCCGTCCCCGATAAGGGGACCCAACGTGAAGCTCCCCGGACGCGAGAGCACGGGCGGTAGGACGGGGAGCCGGAGCGGGATGTCCAGTATATCCGCCATCTCCGCGCTCCTTCTACCGCCACCGACGCCGCCCTCGACGCTGCTCTTCTTGCGCAGCCTCTTCGGCCCCGCCGCTTCACCGTCCGCGACGCCGAGGAGCGAGACGCCGCTGGCGGGACCGATCGCGGCCCGGCGCCGGCGGTCCTGCCACTTCGCAAGGCGGGTAAGCAGCAGCGCGAAGACAACGAAGAGGATGACGGCCGAAGGGACGCCGATGCCGACTATGGCGCCGCTCGAGAGCGAAGCCGCTGCGGCGGAGCGCGGGACATGAGGCATATTGGTCGGTCGGCTAGGTCCTTCGAATATTAAGTGAGTCCTGTTTTTCTTCTAATAAACTGGGCAGACAGATGAACGTAAGTAAGTGGGTAGTCTCAGTAATTCATGGAAAGCAGGAAAAGACAGCAGTCGCGAGCGTAGCCACCACCAGCCGTAGCGGACGGCTATCGTGATCGTGACGCCTGTCGGTCAGAGCTGGCAGCTTGGAATCTGCAGCCTTCTACTCTCTAGTTTACCGCACACTCTTCGTGGCACTCGGAGTGGGATGGAGGGGGGCAGCATGGATGGCGAGGAGAGAGACCAGAGATATCGGCGAATGTAAACATTCAGCGATTCCTGTATGGGCTGGAATGCGTCATTCTGCATAGTACATTCCAGATGAGCAGGAAGTCTGAGACAAACAAGAGGTTGGTGAAAACATCATGCTCGCGATAAGCAGGTAATGGCGGAAAAACCTAGGTCAACGCACGATGGAAGATCCAAAGAACGAGACCAGGTCCAAATGTCACGACTATAATGAAAGAGTAAATAAAGACTGAATATACTCCGAGCATAAGACTCGTGAGGCGCTAGACAGGTGAGCATGGCCATAGGTCACTGGATAGTCGAGTGAAACTTAGTTGAAATTCATCAGATTGTCCCGGTCAGTTTTGATCAGTAGTAGAAAAAATGCGCAGGATCCCTTGCCAGAAGAGATACATCAGGTCACTCAAGCAAACAGCACGAAGAACTCTTCAAACCCGCTAGTCACTTCATCACAACGTCATGTCCGGTCCATAATGCAATGCTACGCCCTAGAACACCGTTGACAATGCAGCATTTCTTGCCCTGTTGGCCTAACTTGGTGTGCCTATCCCTGTATGGTTGATGCCAGAAGCTTCATCTCTCCTTACAGTAGTTCAGAACTGAAATGTACCTGCAAGGTCCCGGGAGAAATGAAGCCGTCGGAAACATGATGCAAAAATGGCTCCCACTTGGAAAATATCCCCCTGAAAGATCAGACAAAGGAAAATCCAAGCCAAGCGGCCCGACATCCGGTTAGACCCGGCGGCCGTGATGTTGATGCCGCGCAATGTGGCTGCGACGTGCCTTCTCCAAGGGAGCAGCGGGAGTTACCGTGGTCGTGACGCTGTCCTCGGTCACATACACAACAGCTTCCTTCCAGACGATCTCTTCCACCTGGTTACCTTGCGTGACGGTCTCTGTGCTGACCACCTGATAAGACACGCCCGGCTCGGACGTGACCGTAGGCAGCGGCGGTGCACTGGTAGTCGGGGGAGGGGTCGGAATGGCCTCTGCTGCGAAATCCGAAGCACTCGTCGAAGACGCAGAGCTGGCTGTGGTTTCGATGAAGGCACCACCGGGCATGCCGATCACACCTGAAGACGGAGCAGGGGAATAGCTAAGCGTCGGCGCAGTGTGTGTTGTAGTTTCCTTGTCTGAACCAAATCCAAAGGCGGAAGTAAAGTGGTCAAAGAAACCAGCTGACTTCGTTGTAGCTCCAGGAGTATCGTTAACATCAACATTACCAGGGAGGGCTTTGAAAACGACGCTAGTCGTGCTGTCAACATCACACTCCGGGTCTGGGTACTCCAGCGTGCATTGGTTTTGCTCGGCTTCAGTCCGGAGGGGTCCGTTTTCCATGAACACGGGACAATCAAACAGCTCGCCAGAGGGGTTAGTGCATCGGTCAACCGCCTCCTGGAGGAAGTCCTCATCCCAACCAGTCATGAAATCAGCGTGGTAGCCGAAACCTGCTCAAGTTAGCATCGCCCGGAGACAAATGTTTATTTGGCTCGACTCACCAGTGGGATCACCGTTGGAGACGACGAATTGTCCCGGCCGTCCTTCGAATAGAGGTGATTTAGTAGACCAGATCACTTCGAAGAACAGTGTGACCAATCGAACTGGGAAGCCAGGAGGACATTGGCCATCTCCAACCAGGTCCGGGTATGCCATGTGTGATTTGTGGTCCTCAGAGTCCAGATCTTTACCGTTCCAGCAGGAAGGGAACATGATCTCCAGGCGCAGACCATCCTTACAGTTGGCATCCAGGTATTCCTTGGTTGGCATGTAATGGCGGAACATGGAACCCTCGGCTTGCTTGTCGTAGTTGAGACAGTTGAAACCGAGAGCACGTTGCTCAAGGTCGGACTGGGTGGTTTGGCCCAAAGAAGCCCAGTTGTAAGTAGGCGGATCGGGTTCGTTAGGATCTCCAACCGTGTAATCACGGCGATCGGTGCTTCCAGCGATCATTCTGAAGCCTTTGGGGAATGCTTTGACCTTCCCATCACCCTCGGGGTTGCGGAGGAGATAGTACCTGTGTCGTGGCTTAGTATAAGAAATGATACGCTTACTGTCCCCAGTGGGGCGAATGGAAGCGTGATAGTTCAAGGTGGATATGATATGCTAAGATAATCGAAAGCGGATGGATGCGGTGCGGGTTTGAGAAGTGAGTGATAGTTTCCAAGGTGAGAACGACGTGAAAATCGGGTTAGGGAACCTGGGTAACAACTTACGCAAGCATTCCTCCAACTTGGGGAACGAGCTCGAATTCACCCGTCTCATCGTCCTGAAAATACAGGGCGGGATGCCAATAGGCGGACATGTCTTGCTTCACAGCACAGGATGTGCAGTTGCCGTTCATGAGATCCTCGCTGGTAGAGTCCTTAGTAAGGGCTATGAAGACATCATTAGTCATCCTCGATAAAGCGACACCTCGCTCGTTTTCTAACGGCGCAACACATGCAAGTACACTGTAAGAGCGTAGAGCTGATGTGGGTAGCTGACTTACCACTGGAACCATGCAGAGCATGAACGTGAGTAGAGACAACGCCAAAGTCCATGATGGGATCAATCCTTGCCAGGCCAGTACGGCCCTTGCATTGCATGCGCCAGAAGGCCGAGACACCGGTCAAGGCATTGAGGACGGTAGTGGCAAGAAGAGTCTTGCCAACCATCTTGAATGGATTGCAGATAAGGTTCGCCAACGGTGTGTGGAAGAGGGGGAAAGAGATGTTTCGCCCGGGAGATGTTTTGAAGTTGACGATATAAATAATCTGGAAAGAGGTGGGGTGTAAAAAGGGTGGGCAGGTAATCGATTACCCGGGTTGTCGCTCAAGTTTGCTCACAATTGATTGTGGTTAGGTGTTGCGCGAACTTGGATGATAGTTGGGTGACCCGGTAGTTGTTGTGCACCTTTGAGAAGAGACAACTTGGTCGTTGGCTCGTCGTCAAGGTAATATCAAAAATGCTGTACTGCAGTAGGATTGGTGCGAAATTCGTATGCAGCGGTTCACAACCAGTTGTCCGGTGACCGAGATGCAGCCCACGGGCAGTGAATCGCCCTTTCCTTTCTCGCAGTTGATTCACTCAGCACTCTGCTCGTTCTCTCACTCGTGCGTTGTTTCCGTTGATCCAGACGGCAATCTATTCGTAGGATGGCTCCTGTTGTAGGATATCAATATCAACAACCTCAACGTTGAATCCCTTCTCGCAAATCCACACCAACCTTTATTCTTCTCTTTACCAAAATCGTTGATATCTCTCCCTCCTGCCGCAATAAATTCTTCACTTTACTATAAAGAACGGCCGAGTCAGGGTCGAGGCTGGAACCAGAGTCATATGAGTAGAACCTCTTTGCCCCTTGGTCAAAATGAGATGGAATTGCTGGTACGGCTTTGGCTCTGTTCAATGAGGAGTCAAGGCGCGGGTTGGATCTAATATCCAAGTTCCTGGCTTGTCACCAACCACACTGGCGAGGCGATACCAAACGGAGGCTAAGCTCGACTAGGTGCGAATGAGTGGATGAGTGTGATCAACACGAAGGCGAACGAGTGAGATTGTGTATGTGGTCTAGACAAGGCAAGTCAATGATCCGGAGTAGACCGCGAGACGGTTTGTAAGGAATGTCGTGACACAATTGTCAAAGGAGTGAATTCGTGACAGTGGTCGGGTAACGAATGTGTAAGTCAGGCGGAGAGACTGAAGGGAGAGAGATTGAAGAGCGTGATAAGAGAGAGTGATATGTGGAGTTTGCGCGCAAGAGGAAGGGTGGTAAAGAGGGGAATCAAATCCAGGAGGAGGCTGATACAGGGCAGCGAAGCAGGGTCCCCCTGTTCCCATGATATCCGTATGCCTAAATGACCCGCCCCTCTGTCCAGCTCCACATCCATACATTTCCATTGGCAAGTACCCGACCCCTTTCTCACCGCTAAAGAAGGTACTTCGGTACATGTCCTGCAGATCTGCAGGTACGACGCATGTGGTGGTACCGTCCCAAATAGTCGGTCCCACTCAGCAATCCTGCTGATTCGCTACCTGTAGGCATAGCAAATTGGAGCTCCTTGAAAATCGCTTTTTTCTTGACACAACTTGAGTAAGAAATCAAGTAAGCGTCAATATTAATAAGGGATCTTGGGGTATTAAGCTAGATAGATACCAGGTTACATAGAAATATCAGATAGGGCCTAACAACCTGCCAGAAGGATCCTTGACAATTGGATCCTTTGATCTCGAATGACAGATCTAATCCAATCACCTAAGTCCGTCAACCATATACATTCCAGTTGTACAAATTTCTGTACTTCGTGGGTAGGTACATTGCTACTTAATGATTCTAACCATGTTAACTCTTCAGACCCATGAAGGAAAGCCAGAGGAATATTTCTACGAGTCTTCCATTTTTATGAGGCAATTTACGCTTTTAAGATCCGAAATCCCCCACACTCGGAGCAAACCCGTATCCATATATACTTACATACCCTGCGGACTGCTGCCAGGTCCCGTTCTGCAGGCTCAGACCGCTTCATCTTCATTTTCGTTATACAATGTTGTGCCATGAGGCCCCGAGGAAATGAAGTTGTTCTTGCAGTTGCTCAGGTGTTGCTGGTTTCACTACGTCGATGGTTGCGAACACCAGGTTGGCCAAGTCAGTACCTATTCTTGTTAGAAGGCTACGCCGCGTTTGGGCATCAAGGACTTAGGGGCGACCACACGAGATGACTTGATGAGTTGGCCATCTCCTATCACGCCAAGGAGCAATGCAACCTACCAACGTCCGCAACACAAACGAGCTCTATTTCTCGTGGTGGTCGTTTGCGCCTGGGTGGAGTGGGAATATCCGCGGTCCGCTGGGCCATGGATATGTCCTGTTCATTCATGAAGATAGCTGGGCGCTACATGTGACACAAGCGCATATTGGCAAACCTCTCGTCTTTTCGCCCTGACCATCGTGACTTTGAGCTGCCAATGACCGCTGCTTTGAATAATCACTCTTCCTCACACAGCAGCTTGGAAGGTGCACAGCGCCGCCAACTCAGCATCCATCCTGCATACAGTCGGGCCGGCTGGTCTTTGTCACTCCCAAGCTACCTTGTTATTTAAAAAAGTTACCGCCCCTGCGGAGCCCGCCCGGCTTGATTTTTCTTGTACCCCAAGGCAAGGTGCCACATCTCGCTTCTTGAAATGCGATTCGGCAGTAGTGTTCGGTTTCCAGCCGGTTATCGCGCGTCTTTTGCGCCGCAAAATCGCAAGGTCCCTCAGCGACTGGATAGGGGCATCTAGGGTTGTTGGAATACTTTGAGCAGGTCTCTCGGCCACGTACCTGATCGCGACCAAATGCTAATGAGGTTGTTCATTATGGGGCCTACATGGACGTCTCAGAGCACTTTTACAGGACGGCCTAGGTACCTAGAGATACTTGATACATACAACCCAAGGACGACTGATGCATGCGGTCATAATTTGATAAACAAATGGAGCTTACTACCTCCTTTTAGTTCGGGGTTCGATAGTAACAGGCAAATTGGCGAAGGGATTCCGGGAGAAGGGGCCGCTGGCTCTGAAACGTGTTTTGGTTTTGGCCGCTTTAGCCCGGGCTATAGTCAGCAAGGTGACCAACCAGCCAATCAGAAGCGTTTGTAGTCCCGGAAATTGCTATGCTAGGAAATCCAGCAGGGGTGTTGTATGATAATCGACATGGGTAATCTTGATTATGCCAACTTAAGACTCGTATTGACAAGTGATTGGCTGGTTCCTAGTCAGGAACGTAAAACGCTTTCTCTTCGCACGCTATTTAATATTACGCATCCACAACCATCAACGAATTATCTTTCCGCGTATCATTTACCCTTGCCGGTTCGGGGAGGTGCGGGGTCGGCCCCCCACCAACCTGTCGCCTCCCTTCGGCGCTTGCTTGGAGGAGGGAATTGTTGGCCTTGCTGGTTCTGGTTCGGTGACGGAGCTTCTGTCCATTTTGACGGGTCAGTTACCTAATCATGGAACAAACCGAATCTTCTTTTTGGGAAGAGTGTGGTCCTGGCTCATGAGCGGATTCCTCTACGTCACATTACCGACAGCCGTGGTCCGTAAAGCTTGTCGGTTGCCAAATCCCTAGGGCTGGGTCCGCCAACAGCCAACCTTGTATGTAGCGAGATGATCGACTGATTAAAAGTGCGATGGGCATTGGTGGATTACTTGGAGACAGGCGAGAGATATTTTATGTTGCGCTGTGAAACGTTGTCAATATTATTCTAAAAGTATGTACTTGTACCATTCCTGCATACATCGTGATGTAACCCGAAGACACCATTATTGTGACCGGATTGTAGCATGTTAGTCGCATCTATACACGTGCCAGATACTAGGTACCAGACTTTAAGGACAACCATAGGATAAGCTCGCTGGCTCGCTGCTGGTTAAAGTCCTCCAATTTCTGCTCGTCTCCGTAGATGACTATGAAGCCTGACCCATCTTAAACTCACCATGGATAATCCTCTCAGCTGCCCCTCAATCGAGATAAGAATTGGGCTTGGTGAATCGAGACTTATGATAAGATAGGAATAGCGAAGCGTGGCGACGCACCTCACCTCAAGTTCCCCCGATTCAGTTGCGTTGCGCCACCCGTGAGCTGACCAAGTACATATTCATACATACCTAGGCCCCAGGAGCTGTCTGATATATACAATCGCAGACAGGGACATCCATGGGATTATGGGGGAGATTAATTGCGATATATACAACCTCGTTACGCCACAGCAGGGCATTGACAAAAAATTTGGCGCAGTGTCTTAAATAAACTAAGAGCTTCATTTCCAATTCTAACACTAGGAAAGCTCATATAAAAAAGAAGAAAAAGAAAAAAGAGTTATTCCGTTATCTTGAAAGTACACCATTCTTGGTGCCAATGGCCTGACACGTAGCTTGCCAGCTCCCCCGAGAATGGTACATACCATTGAAGCCATCCGTGCAGCCGAGCCATCCTGGAATGCCTGGGATGTCGAAATAGGGGTTCAGCTGAACGATAGATGTGGCTGACAGGGTAGGAATTATTGATCAATGCCCCACAAGTGTGGCTAGATAAATTGCAAAATGAGACAGACGATCACCTTATGTAGAACTTGTTAGGCACTATCATTTCTGTCAATTTTCGAACTTACATATATTATGTTTCCCTCTCGTAATGTCAGAATCTCGAGTTATACATTTACCCGGTCCTCCTTCGTTTACAACAACGTCGCGAATATATAATCATTTCCGCTCAAAGGTTCCGTAGATTCTTGAGGGGAACCAAGCATCAGCCTCGCTTACCTAATATGGAGCCACCCCAAACCACCCAATCTCAAACAGGCGTCGACCTATGTGGAGATTCTAATAGCGTCCAGCATCAGGTCACTTGAATGGACGAACGTAATCAAAGAGATTATTGTGAACAGAACGATGCTAGAGTATCGTTGACATGACCATGCACATTCATTTACACAACCATGGATGATCTTTCCGGCCTCGAGTGGTCATCGACGACCAACCCTGGGAAAGGCACTGCCAATCCTCCTACTAACTCAGCGAACCCACCCTCCACGTATCCCTTTCTCCGACCAACGCCGTCGCCTCACGCTTCTGCTCGTAGTACGCCGCTCTCCACCCAAGCATCCGGCTTGGCTGCCCCGAAGTCAACTACTTCAAAACCCGCTGCCGACAGTTTTAGCAACCTCGTCAACTTTGGGGGCTCTAAAAGTAACGCCAATTTGAGCCTCCGAGAGCGGCAGCAACAGCTGGAGGCCGAGAAGCGCCAGAAGGAAGAGGAGGAAAGGAAGAAACTACAGTCGCAATACGGTGGCGGTCAGTTTTGGGATGCGCTTGGGCAGGGTTCTTCAAATGCATCACGAACTGCATCACCCGCTGTCCCGTCGATTGGAAAAGGGGTAGGAGGTCGAGTTGGTGTCAACCTGGAGGATGATGACGACGATCTCTTCGCAGCTTTTAACAAAGATACCAAAGTCGATAGTTCAAGTCATTACCCGCCTCCCGCGCGGCCTGACTCGGGAAGAAGTGCTTCGGCGGCTGCGGCGCAGCCTGACTTGACTCATGCAAGCGCCTGGAACAAGCCTGGGGCTTCCAATGGACACGATTTCGCGGATGACGACGACCCTTTCGGTCTCAGCCAGCTAAAGCCGCGTGCGCAAATGCAACCACAACAACACGCCGTCACAGTCGACGAAGACGACGATATCCTAGGAGACCTGGGCAAGCCCGTCGACCAGGTCCGGCGCCAAGCTCCGCCCAAACCTGCGCCAGAGCCTGGCAAGCCCATCGAGGTTTCCGATTCCGATTCCGATTCTGAGCCTGAGGCCCCTTCACGAAATGGTAGTTCAGACCCTTTTGACAAAGCAGTCGCCGAAATCGTTGACATGGGCTTTACTGCGGAAAGCGCGAGGAGAGCCTTAACAGAAAGCGGTGCTGGCTTGAATGTCCAAGCAGCAGTTGGCTGGCTCTTAGATGATGCGCATAGACAGGCTCGTAGCAGACAGACGCACCATGACTCACCCGCCGAACGCAGCGGGAGGGAGGGAAATAGTCGTTCCCGGAATAATGGTAGTCCAGCATGGGCGAACGATGGGCCCTCGCGAAGGGACACCAACTCGCCTCTTTCCGGCGATGAACTTTCCAAGAAAGCCGCGGCCATGGGTACTAGTTTTCTCAAGACAGCCAACTCTCTCTGGAAATCAGGACAGAAGCAGGTCCAGAAGGCAGTTGCAGAGTTTCAGAATGACGGCAGAGATTCCAGCCAGCCGAGATGGATGCAGTCAGCGCAACAAGAGAGAACGCATGGCGAGAAACAGTCACAGACAGTAACAGATGAAGCAATGATGCTCGAACCAGGTGCACGCCCCGAAAGACAACCAGCTCGACCGAGTCAGAGCAGATCAGGATCTTCTCGGGACCAGTCGCCTGCCTTACCGACGAGGCCGTCCGCCCAGTCATCTGGAGTGCCTAGGTGGCAACAGTCGGCACCTTCTGCAGACCCGAGGGCACGTCTAAACAAGCAAGCTATCGAAGAACAGAGTGCTCAGGCGTACGTCAGCCCTGCAAGACGGAAGAAAGCAGCGCCTCGGCCAACGCAGCAATCTATGTCGGAACCAGATCTACTCTTCAATACTTCGGCGCCAGAACCACCTCAACCAAGACGATCACACCCGACCCAGCAGTCACCTCCTATCACGAGGCCTTCCGCACAGCCAATATCACGGTCCATCACCCCTAGACCACCTCCTCCGCGTAGGGAGATACCTGCCGTTCCTTCATCGACTTTGCAAGCGTCGACGAAGCATCGTCTCGATGGAACCGCGCACTTCAAGCGCGGCGACTATGCTGCGGCGCACACGTCCTATACGAATTCCCTCACTGGAATACCCCGGAATCACCCGCTTTGCATTGTGTTACTGACAAACCGCGCTCTCACCGCCTTAAAGACGGGCAGTCCTAAGCTGGCTGTGGATGATGCCGATGCTGCTATCGGCATAATTGGCCCCTCTCGTGGGGAAAGTGAGAAGGTGCCATTGCCAGATGGGGAGGAGCGTGACATGAAAGATCTGTACGGTAAAGCCCTCAGTCGCAAAGCAGAGGCTCTCGAGCAGATGGAAAAATGGTCCGAGGCTGGCAACGTCTGGCAGCAATGTGTCGAAGCGGGCGTCGGCGGCGCAAACGCCATCGCCGGGAGGCAGCGGTGCCAGAAAGCGCTTGCTCCAAAGCCCAAACAGACGCCGAAGCCTACGCAGCCAGCGCGACCAAGGCCAAAGCCATCCGCCGCGTCGGATCTCGCTCCACAAAAAGATTCAGAGGCCGTGCAGCGTCTCCGGGAAGCAAACAAAGCCGCCGAGGCCGCAGACGATGAGAAATTTGCGCTCAGCGAGAAGGTCGACGCGCGCATCTCAGCTTGGCGAGACGGCAAGAGGGATAACTTGCGTGCGCTCCTAGGCAGTCTAGACCAAGTTCTATGGGAGGGAAGCGGGTGGAAGAAGATCGGGCTGCACGACTTGGTAGTTGCGAACAAGGTCAAGATACACTACATGAAAGCCATCGCTAAGTGTCATCCTGATAAGGTGAGTGTCCCCCTACCCCTCTACGAGGTCGAGCAAGTTTTCGTATACGGACAGGATTGCTGACATGCGGGGATAGCTACCACAAGATGCGAGTACCGAGGTCCAACTCATCGCGGCTACGGTGTTCGCGACGCTGAACGAGAGCTGGGATAAGTTCAAGGCGGATAATGGATTGTAAGGCTGAAGATCTCTCTGTTAGATACTTAGAAGCATTGAACAGAGGCCCCATAATCAAATGATGATGTAACGTTCGCCCTCTGGCTCAACGATAGCCTTTCTTACGTTGCAGTAATTGTTTCCAAGTTATCAGTGCCCCGGAATGCCTCGTTAGCATTGGTTCGTTTTAAAAGTCTCAGCAGAGAAGGCCCTCTGGACATCGTAAACAAGCTTACGTACATAGGTAGGTAGTTACTTCGCCCTTTTTTATACTAAGACACTAAGTAAATAGGATACGACTAGCATAGCCCGCGGATAGTCCCCCGGATTATGTCTCGTGTGCAGATGGCTTGTTCGTTGTCAATTATGGGCTGTATTCACCACCACCCGATCAGTTGCACCGAGAGTTTGTTAAGCCGCATACAGTTCTCTGGGAAAGTGATCATCGATTGGTCGTATTCTTTGTACTTATCGCTGTAAGTCAATGCGGTAGCCTTTCTGCTTGCCATTCGTCAGAATCGATAATACATAGATCGTTCCCCAGCCGTGTAGTCTCCCAACAGAATCCAATCACGATTCCCGTCCCCAGATTGGTTACCGAGCCTTGCCTATGCCGAGCACATATGATTTTGGAAGAAGATCGATCCGAGATAAGGACTTATCGACTCCCTCTGTCCGTACTTATGTATGCATTCTTCCCTCCCGATGGGCCCAATACGACCCCAAGAATGGCGGAATTCAGGGTCCTGGGTCCTTATTAGGCGGGAGGTCGTGATCAAGAATAATCGACACACCTTCTAAGGGCCACTAACTTAAAGAGCGTCAATGATTATGGATCACAACCCACTGCCGCGGATACTCGCGTTATTTCTCACCGACGTGAGACCGGGCCGGAGGTGGGCCGCCACCCGCAATATGACGTTATATGTGTCAACGCCAAGACGGGCCGAGCGCCATCCAATCTTGGCCTCTGTACGACCGAGGAAGGAGATCCTCTCTCAATGTCTCTTTTTGCGACGATGGAGGACGTCTCGCACGAAGTTGAAGATACGCAGGGAGACCCTAACTTATCATAAGTCTCTATTTCTACAAGTGCTCCGTTGAAAAGGACCGAAATGTTGTTTACTAAATACTCCTTCCCGGAGAAGAAAATCGAGCCTGGTGATCCTGTTAATGCGCACTTCGGAGTGTTATATTATAGCATTCTTGTGGACCTACCGTCGACACTAGCCTGCCACTACCGCAGTCAAGATCTCGGCACTAAAAGGTGTCAATATTACATTTCTGGGGGCTGGAAAAGAACAAGTAGTATGTGCTCTCGGATTACCTTAAACGGCTGACCGAAGCGAGACTCACGGGGTCCTCAGATGATCATCACCATTTTGTTCCCCAAGCCCCGACAACCGCTTTCAGAATGTCAGGTACAGTCAGTCTCCTGTGTGGGGCCGGCTCCTTAATTTTGAGCATCCCCCATTTTGGAACGACTGCCCTTGGGGTTCCCCTGACTCTGAGGGGTTGGTGTGAGGGGGATAAGGTCTGATCGGTGTTAGTGGTTTTCGGATCTTGTCAGCACGCGGCGGGATGCAGCAGTCGTCTGAAAGTGCATGTCGGTGAACTTCACCGGGCCACACACATGTGAGGCTTATCCGTAGTCGACGCCTGCGGCTCCTTGACTCGTGTGAACCGTGCAAACAGCTTTCTGCATACTGAATGCTCACGGTTCTCGTCTTGCCGGCGTCTGCGCGGCTCTCTCATCACCGGATCGCCAAGGCCGTTTCTTACCGTTGCTCGCTCAACCTAACCTCGTCCGCCTCCGCCCGGCGCCGCTGATAAATAATCCTCCGGGAACTAAGCTATGGAGATTGCGTGTTCAGCTAACGCCGGTGCTGTCAATTTGGGTGACTGTATCGAACAATTTCCACTTTATACAGCAGCTATAGCACCTCGGTGTTTTCGGGATCCAAATATTCCAAGAATCTTTCGTCTAAGTGAACCCCCTGCTCCTCCCCGGACCCACTTCGCGGGGTGCTCCTTCTCCTTGGCGAGAACACGCCGCGATCCGCAAAGTCGTCGTCTCTTCGCGGCGCTCTACTACAAATAGACACTCATAACGCACTCACGCTGTATTCCGCTCTTGGCCTAGCTTATCTGTATCTTTCTACATTGAATGGTGATCAGCCATATCAGTATAATAGAATATTGAGCTCAGTTATCGATTGCCATCCATATCCTTCTAGATCAGATCATCTTTAGAGAGAACACTAGAGGATAAGAGTATCGTCACGATGAAGCCCTTCTTCGGCCTTCGCGGTAAGGCGCTCAACTATGCAGTATCCGTAATTGCAGGATGCGATTTCCTGCTGTTCGGTTATGGTGAGTTCTGAAGAGTCAACCATCTCGCTCCGCCCCCGCATGGCAAGCTTACTAAGGGTCCATTGCAGATCAGGGTGTCATGGGCGGCATTCTCACGATGGAGCAGTTCTTGGAGTATTACCCTTCTATTAATACGGAAGAGGAAGGCCTGAGCCCGACGTTGAGCCAGCAGAGAGCGAACAAACAAGGTATCGCGGTGGCTTCGTATAACCTGGGCTGCTTCGCTGGTGCGATAATAACCATCTTCATCTCGAATCCCTTGGGCAGGAAGAGGATGATTATGCTCGGAACAGCAGTCATGATGTAAGTTGGTCCTCGGGTTGGAACCCTTTCCTCAGATACCACTGGAGAAGCTTACTTTGGTTGAACAAAACCGCTGACTGCAGATAGTATCGGTGCCGCTCTGATGGCCGGGTCGAACAGCCTCGGATTGTTCATTGCCGGGCGTTTTATCTGTGGTCTCGGTAACGGCGGTAATACTTCCACGGTTCCTACTTGGCAGTCAGAGACCTCACGTGCGCACAAGCGCGGAAAGCTAGTCATGATCGAGGGCGCACTTATCACGTGTGGCATCATGATCTCGTATTGGATAGACCTCGGGTGCAGCTTCATACATAGCAGCGCGTCGTGGCGGTTTCCGCTTGCCTTCCAAATCACCTTCTGCATTTTCATCCTAGCATTCGTCTGGAACCTCCCGGAGTCGCCTCGGTGGCTTATCCTCAAGGGTCGCGAGGATGAAGCAAAGGAGGTGCTTGCCGCGCTGGATGACTCGACCGTTGATAGCAAAGACGTTCACAACGAATTTATTGAGATCAAGGACACGGTTCTCGAGATGTCCAAGGGCCGCTTCAAGGATCTGTTCACTCAGGGGAAGGACAGGTATGTCGTTATGGAATCGGAGTTCAGGCGGGGTCGATTAGATTGCTAACGCGGACCAGGAACTTGCATCGTACTCTGCTCGCCTACGTCAACCAGATGTTCCAGCAGATATCTGGCATCAACCTCATCACCTATTACGCGGCGGTGATCTACTCCAGACTAGGCTTGACGCCCTTCATGTCTCGATTACTCGCTGCGATTAACGGTACTGAGTACTTCATGGCCTCGTGGCCTGCCGTCTTCCTCGTCGAGCGCGTCGGGCGACGGAAGCTCATGCTCTTCGGCGCTGTCGGACAAGCTGCGACCATGGCTATCCTGGCCGGCGTCAACTCGAGAACCGAATTCCCGTATCAGGTGGCTGGTATTGCCTTCCTCTTCGTCTTCAATACCTTCTTCGCGATCGGGTGGCTCGGTATGACTTGGCTGTACCCTGCCGAGATCGTGCCGCTTCGGATCAGGGCGCCCGCAAACGCCTTGTCCACCTCCGGTAAGCAGATATTAGACTCTAAATGCGATGGATAGCTATCCGGAAGACAAATTGGGCTGACTTACCACCCATTAACGTTAGCGAACTGGATCTTCAACTTCCTCGTCGTCATGATCACGCCCGTCGCGTTCGAGAGCATAAAGCACCACACGGTAAGTGGTCCCCCTCTAGAGGATACAGTAGCCTAGCTGAGAAAAAGACAAGTATACCGTCTTCGCCGTCATCAACGCCTTCATGGTGCCCTCTGTCTACTTCTTCTATCCCGAGACTGCCTACCGCTCGCTCGAGGAGATGGACACCATCTTCCACAAGGTCTCGGGCGCCGGCGCCTACTTCGACATCGTGCGCGTCGCCCGCGAGGAGCCCCGCCGCTACGGCAAGAACGGTGAGCTGCTCGTCGACTACCAGGAGACCGAGGAGCACAAGGCGCGTGTCGCTCCTGCGGACCACCGCGAGCACCTATCGTCGTCGGCTAGCGATGTGGAAAAGGGCCGTGGTGGTGCTGGTATGATGAGTTAAGGGAGGGAAATGAGCGAATGCATGGCTCTATGCGCGATGAAGCGGTCGACAAAACGGCTATCTTTGGGTGATTGACGACCGAGCGTTTTTCAGGGGGCCCTTCTATATACCCCTTGGATGTTTATGATATTGGATACCACTATGCTGCATTCTTTTTCGGACTGCCACCACGGACAATCCAGGTCTTCTTCATGTTGCTTGTGAAATAATTAAGGGTTGCCACGCATACTCCTTTACGCCCAGGAGCCCATGGGAATGCGTCCATCGTGGATAAAGTGTTACGCCAGCCAGTCGCAACCGCCATGACCAACGTTGGACTCCCGCTGTAGTTCTGCAAAGCGAGTCTCGTTGTTTTCTCGATGTCATTTCATCCGTTACTTATCGGGGGCCGTCACGAAGAACTCCCATGCGCAAAATCGCGGGAGGAGGCGCTGCTGACAGACACGAACTTGACGTTGCTGGACTTTGCAAGCAACGCGTGGCAGGCTTGGTACAGCACAGAGCCAGATGGTTGAGGGCGTTGACGTTGAACACGCTGGTAACTCCCCCAAGGTCGACCGTCTCAAACGGCATGACCGGTGGGCTTGTGCCAGCATTGGCTGTCACGATGTCAATATGGTCGATGCCCGCGGGCCTTCATTTCCACCACGGCTTTCTCGTACTTGTGGGCGAGGAACTCTCATCCTTGACCAGCAGCAGCTTCGACACGCTTCCCCTGGAGGACGGACGCCTTCGACTCGGCAACTCCTGGTGCGTCATCGTCGCGGATATTCCCTATTACTGTAGAGTTTCGCAGTGAGGGGTAATCCTAAGTCAGGGCGTTTCCAGTACGTTCAGTGTTCGTTACTCATGTAGTCTGAGTGTTGCTGGAGCCGCACATTGGACCTAGATAAGAGGAAGACGAGATATACAGACAAACTAATATGCAATCTATCCCGGGATTGGACAAAGAGGACTTAGAACCTTCCAGCGGTCGATAGGCTCGCTACTGACATAAGCTGAGAAAGTGTCCCCAAGGATGAAAACTGGCCTTGCTTGTGCAACCAGGGACCATTTTTAACATCATCACAGCCTGGACACCGCAGTGGGTTTGCACTGTTGATATTCCTTGCAAGCCGAACTTTACGCTGGCTGACCCTGTTAAGTGAATCGTTTTCTGTTTTCGGTCCTAGAAAACCCGTACGAACCTCAAGTCATGGCCCACGGGACGTACTACTACTATTGGAGGCGTAACTAGTTTGATGGCCGCACTCACAAGTGTGTCGCCAAATAAAATTATGGGCTTGTGATGTCGATATGCAGACATAATTAAGCGCAGTATGTAATTAGGCGTTTGAAAACGCCTCGTCTGCTACGTCCGGGATCTTCGTGAAAACCCCGGCCTGCTTAAGCTCTGGAGACAGGGCACACGTGGGCCAATAATGGTCGAGTCCACGTGCTTGGCGGGCGAATAGAGGTCGCAGAGGTATATTTAACAAATGAATTGATGGAGGTATTTTTTGCATACAAAATGTATGGGAGTACACATACTAGCTGTCTAGGGAATCGTGCGGGGCGGTGGAGATAACTAACTAAATATCTAACTAAATATACCGCTGCGACCTGTATGAGCTGGAGCTAGTCGTTCAGCTCCTGCAGGCAGTAAGCCTCAATCCCTGGGCCATCTTCCGGAAAGCGTAAGGCGCACTTCAAGCCGACGACGATTGGGGCCTTGGCTAGCGAAGTTCGGTGGTCAAAAATAGTACATTCAATACCATACTGGATGGAGGAAGTGTGGGTTGCGAGGTCGCAGCAGGCTCAGCTGCTCCGGCTGATTGGGGTTTCCTACGCTCTTGGGCAAGGGCCGTGGGTGCGTTCAAAGCTATTTCGACCCAGATTGGGCTCTTGGTGCTGAGATCGCCCTACAGTCTTGCCGTCCAAAACTGATTTGGACTTAGCCACGACCTTCGTTTCTGCATTGTTTGGTTGGAAGAAAAGTATCTCAATTACTAGCTCTTGTCTTATTTTCGTTTGACGTCGTTGAACGGGCGGTCGGTTGAGTACAGAGACTGCATGGCAAACAGGCGGCCAATAGCACTCAGCAATACCTAGTGCCGATGCCTCCCGATCGTAACGATCTCGACTTGCCCAACATACTTACAAGGTCCGGTAATCGATTTTACAAGTATAACGGTCTGGCTCCAGCGTACAGTTCCCATCGTTGACGAGCGAACCATCGATTCTTGACGGTCCCCAGCGGCACTGATGAGTATGTTGGGACTCCCCGAGGGCTGGGAGTCGGACTATGACGGTCAGCGATGGTTTTACCGCTACAAGCCGAACGGTCTCACCCAGTTTCAATTTCCACAACCCGGTGACGAGTTTCCTAGCTTTGTAGGTGATGATTGCGAACTCGAGCCGGAAGAGAGACTCGCTAGCGAGCTTCAGCTCCGGCAGAGAAATGCCCAAGAATTAAATGCCCACGGCGATACCAAAAGAAGCAGTAGTGTGAGGAAGAAAGCGGTCGAAGGGATTAAAGATGGCGAGTTTGTGATGGGAGCTACTGGGTACTTTGACCCTTCGAGTTTCATGAATTTCGGACCGGAAGAATCCAACCATGCGGATTCCAAAGCCGACGAGCGCGGTATTGAAGCAGAGGGGACCGAATGCAAAGGGATTGAGGAATTGTCGGACAATGCTGTCGACCCGGTCCAAAGCTCAGGACCTACACCTTCGACGGTCAACAGCGAACTTGCTACGAATCAATCATCGGCAAGCGACGAGTCTAGCGAGCCAGTAAACGTTGCAGCTGAACTTCCCGGTGACAATGAGCGGAAAAGGTCTCCACTGGGTCTTATTGCTGAGCTCGCTGGATCCCATACGGTCAAATGCGCGGACGAGCTGGCCCCTGTTGAGCTCGATGCGATGCCCGCCATGCGTCCGGATGTGGCAGAGTTGCCCGCAGATAGTTGCCCGGTGAAACGGAGGACGCCGCAACCTCGGCCACCCCCTGCGCCTATGCAACCAGTCGATTCCTATCCTTTAGTATCGGCGTCCTTCGCTTATCCCCCGCTGAGGACGGCGGAAAACCCTGGCAAATCTTCAACAAGAGTAGAAGAAGCGCAACCTCAGAAACAAACAGATGCACTCTCGAAAGAAGGGCGAACATCAGCAGATAAGACCCAGATGAAATACCAGCCCTTTATACCAGGTCAACAAATGGGAGAGGCTAAGAAGGACGCTCAAAGGTCTAGCATGGTATTAGCAAACACCACTGTACTCCAAACTCAGGATAGCGAGCTCGGCCCCCTCGACTCCATAGTAAAGCGCAAGGCGGCCGCTGTGTCTATGCGCAATGACTCGGAGGAGCATGAGCTTTTCGTGCCCCCAGTGGATCCGGGACAGCCTGAGTCTACATCGCCGCCGAAGGTGGGACATCCATCTGAATCCGTCCCGCGTTCTCCGGAAGTCCCGCCGAAGATACCGATCGATCAACCGTCTTCTGGACATCCTCCTCATCCGTCAAGCTCGCATCCTTTACCTGGGTCAGGGGCTAGACACGAGAGTATTTCGTATCCAGGGCAGACTGTCGGTGGTAATAGAAATGCCGACTTGTCCCATGTGCCTTCAATTCTTAAGCCAGCCCATCGTCGCTCATGCGTCTCGTTTCCACAATCTCAACACGCGGTGAGCCAACCATCATATCCGACAGATCACGGACAAAGCTCTAGGGCCTTTCCAGCTCAGGGAGTCTATTCCTCACGGAATTTCACCTCGTCTCATATAAGAAATTCGAGCGATTACACTATGGAGCACGCTCCCCCGGTCGTTCCACCTGTCGCCCCCCTGAGACCTCGAAAGTCTCCTAGTCCGGGGCGAGGTGCCTCGGCCCCTTTCGCACGACCAGCGCTACCACACACAAGCCACTCAGTGCCCAACACCGTAGTTGAGATATCTGATGTTATCGCTGAATTGAATAATATCATGCCTCCAGAGAGGGGCCCACAACCGAACAATGATTCGACAACAATCACTCAAGGAGTAACCGATCCTGTGGGCTCGTCATCTACTCCGGGGGTGGCACCTCATCGAAGCTCTATCTCGTCATCGGCGGTATCGCCAGCCGTTTCTAGCGCTGACTCAGGACCACCACTAGCTTTCGCCGTCCTAGCCGAGCTACCACACCCGTCGCAAGTGCCGTCCATCCATGGGCACTCGAGCCAGAGTCATTCGCTATCAGAACAACCTGTCCACCAGAACGCTACCTCCATAGCCGCAATCGAAAACCACGGCGAGGCGTCTAGACCTGAAGAATCGCAACAAGCGCAGAAACCAGCCTCGGGAGCTGTTGTGGGCCAACAGTCTGCTTGCACCCGTGGGGCAACCATGTATCCGATCTCTCAAATAGGGGCTCGTAATGGCCCTCATGCAGAAGACCTGTCACATGTTGTCAGCTCATCTTCTCCACCACAGAGTGTGGTATCCCCGCTCCAGAGCGTGACGTCTTCGCCCGCTCAATCATCTGTTTCGCTCAACCGGGCGTCGTCGACCACATCATCGTACCTGCAGCCTGTAAGCGGGATTCGAAGGCAACAATCCGACAGTATATCGCGGCAGGCTTCGGTCTCAACACAGCAGACCTCTCCTGACGCGACGCCACCGGCTTCACCTCCGCCTCCAGCCGCAGATGTCGTTTTATCGAAGCCCAAGCCTTTTCCTATGCTTCCCGGACAAGTGACGCCGATGCCTTCCCAGATAGGGTCCGATCCTGTCCCCTTACGCGCTCTACCTGATAACAGCGTACCTGCCCAATCTCCGTCTACGCCCTCCTCTCCTAGACCGTCACAATCCGGAGAGACACTATCACCAGCCAACCCAGGGTCCAGACAGCCGACACAAAACCGGATATCGCTTCAAGCGGGATCCGGTACAGCGCCTTCGCAGATGCCTCTGGGGAGTCCATACCAACCCTGGCCGCAAACCCAGGTTAAACCCGGCCAGCAAGGAGCGCCGAGTCAACAGAGCCATCAGGGGTTACCGGGCTTACACACGGCCCCCACGACCACGCGACCACCGATCCCTGCCCAGCAGCCCGTCCAATATCCCGCTCTCGGACCACGCACAAACGGAGCGCTTGTCGCTTCATATACAGGGAAGGGTGTCAAGAAATGGGCCAAGAAGATATTCCGCAGCTCATCCCCCACGCCGAATGCGCCGATCACAGGACCTCCCGGCATCCCGGGGCCGGTAGGCTTCGCGAACCCCGCGCAACCTACGCCCGGTGCGTCAGCAAATGCACTTATTGGATCCGCCTCGAGACAGATGATGCAGCATGGACTGCCAGGAGGATATCATCGCCCTCAGTTTGCGTTGATGCAGCCGCAGGCCCCGTATCAACCAGCAGCGACCGGTATGCAGCCGGCGTCTTCCATGCCGCTCCCCACACAGGGGAGGTTGAGGACCTGCTCTGGCGCTGGCGCCGAGGCCACCGGCTGGTGAACAAAGACGGTTGACTATACCGGCGGTGGTTGGGCCGGCGGCTGGTAAAGAAACGAGCTGTCCTCGGCTCGGGCTCAAACGGCGTACTGGGCTCTGGGTATCTGCTTTCCAGATATCGTTACTCTTTGGGTACAAAAAGTGGTTCTTGCTCCATATGTTCCGCTTGGGGCATTTTGCGTTGATGCATGTATTAGTTTACCGAATTTGAAGATACCATTGCACGTCTAGTTAGGGTTGTACGGATGAAGGGCAGCGCTAGGTGAGCACCATTAGTGGGGTACCGGCCTTGAAAATAGAAAACAATAGATATCTATCGAGAAACACGATATCTGTACTTTTGCATTTAAAGTGCAAGATTCTATTCGCCACACTTCCGGATGGCAAGTTACCCATCGCTGCTACTGTCACAGAAGTAATCGACTCACACGGCGGAGCGTGCCGTGGCCGGTACGGGAGGTGTCAAGGGAACAACCCAACCAGGTACGGCGAGACCGTCGTTAATGCTCGCAAGAACTATAGCATCAGAAAGCATGACTTAAGGACTCTTCACGAACATGGCGCATTGCCATAGACATGATTAAAGGAAGCATCGTGGGAGGATGAGGGTTCGAGATCGGTGGATTCTCTATCACAGGTGGTATCACAGTATTGTACAATGCATCTTGCCCTCTGCCAGCCAGGGCGGTGAACCTCAGTCCAGCTTCTCGTAAGCACGCCAAGCCCTCTGCACCAGCTCCTTCGCCTGATCGAGTTCCTGCGATTGCTCCGCGCCCTCGGGGTCCTTCCCGGTGGCCCGCATCTCGTAGTCGGCGAGGGACCTGCCGAACTCCCTCTCGGCGTCCCTGACCGCCTTCCGACCTTCCTCCCTGACCTCGCCCTCCCAGAAGTCGCGCGCCGCCTCCCACTGCTTCTGCATGCGCTTCATGCTCCAGACGACGCCCAGGGCCGCGACGGCGCCGGCCTCGTATACCGTCGTCGTGAGGGTGCCGAGATAGACCAGGGCGCCGAGGGAGCTCGTGAGGCCCGAGGTTGTGAGGGTTTGCATGACCAGTTTCTGCGCCAGGGCTTGCAGCGCCGGGATCGTCTCCGTCTGGAGGTAATTCCGGGCGGCCGCTATGTTCGCCGGCCAGAGCGAGGTGCCGGTGTCCTGTGGCGTTATCTCTCCTGACTTCGAGGCCGCTGCCGGGCCCGAGGAGATACCGGCTTCGTGCATTTGCCCCGCGAGAAAGATGGAATTCTTTTCAGCCGCCGTCAAGAAGCGCTGGCTGATGATATCGTTTGTGAACATGCCGACGTCATCTACCCGCCAGAACAGCTTCCACCAGCGTAAGCGCCGCCATCGTTTGCTGGCGAATGCTAAGTTAAGCTGTTCTTGCAGCTCCCCGTGCGCATTTTCCGCCCAGGTCTCGAGGTTCGTACGAAGCCTGCGGACGGAAGTTGACGAGATTCCTGGGGTAGTCGCCCGTCTTTGCTTGCTCGCTAACTCCCGTTCCATAGCTATACTTGTATTCACTAGCAGCGAGGCGACTAATGCTTTAACTGGCGGCTTGGTAGTGTTGCCATCCGTAGCAGGCGTGTCCGATGTTAACCACTTAACGAGTTTGGGCACATTGCTCCGAAACCAGAGGTGCTCAAACTCGATAGCTGCACCGAGATCTTGTCGAACTAGTCTCAAACCAACGCTTGCAGTTCCGACATCTATAGGAGTAAACGGGAACGTTGAAGCCTCCGCCTCTTCAGGTTTATAGCTGGGTAGATCCACAGCTGCTGAGACCAGGGTCGAAGCGTCTAGAGCAGGAACAGAAAACATCGAGGCCGCACCCTTGAAGCCGTCGGCTACGATCAGAGCCTTGTGCACGGGTGTTGTAATCGGCGTATACCTCCCAGTCTTTGACGTTGGGATGTCGACGGTGGGGACGAGGACTCCATCCTCGAAGCTTTCGAGAGTGTCCGCTTCCCGCCGGTTTAGCAGTGGGTTAGTATCCATGAGCAGGAGCTCGATGTTGTGGCCATTGAGTACGGCTGACGATACGTTGATCTCATGTAGCAGGTTGCCCCTTGTAAACGATATCTCTCGAGGCTTCTCAGGTTCGACCCGGACTATGAGCGGCTGGGAGAGGTCATGGCTATCTATCTCCTTCTCCCAATCTTCCTCGGGTTTTAGAGGATCGGCAAGAAGTAACTTCAGCACCTCCTTGGCCGTATGGCCGGTCCTGGGGCCATCTTTCACGCCTAGTATGGCAATCCGTATCGATTCGTTACCCCGCGGCTGTCGCAGGCCATTGAGAGCAAGCCGTACACGGGAAAGGTTCACATAATTCGGTGCGCACTTTTGCAGGTCAACGAGAGCTTCTTCAAGCTCTTTCCTCGGGTCAACCGCGGTATGGGCGGTGGTAGAATGTGAAATAGTTGACTCTAATCGGCGGCCACCCACAGCCTTTTTGTCCTTGGTTCGCAGTGGACGGACTGGCTTCCGATAGGACAGGGAGCAGAAAAGACAGATCGGATCTCTGCCTGTAACGGAAGGCTTCTTGGCGAATACATCGCGACCCCCGATAAGGCGCAATGGGAGTCGTGGAGGCATGTTGCGGCCTCGTTCGGGACTTTGTGGAAGCCCGATGCAGCTTTTCTATGAATTGAAGTCGCAGGTGTCGCAAGTAGCGCAGGTGGGAAGAATAAAAAAAGCGGGGCCTTGGCGCGGGCATCGGAAGCGGAGGAGCGGCACAGTGGAGTGGCGGAACATCGTTTAAATGAATATTCCACTAACCAAAGTGCAACCCCGCCAAGCCGTCCAGCCGGAATCCAACGACTTCCATCTCTGTTCTTCTCTCCTTAAAGTGACACATCACTAGAAACCCCCTTGATGCTAAGAATACATCGAACGCACACGCCTAAATTTCAACTTTGTTCTTCGTTTACTTACCTGGTTAATACTTGTTTCGCAATATATACCGCCAGCAATTCCGGTTCGCAGTCACGCACACTATTTGCAATTATCCATATATCTCGTTGACAAGAGCTATCTCTGCCCTCTCCCGAATTAGACGGCTCCCCTATAAACAGAAACAACCCCGATGGCGCAGTCGACAGCTCATCGCCGGCTCCTCCAGGAGTACCGCGCGCTCACGAACAACCCTCCCGACGGCATCACCGCTGGCCCCGTTAGCGAAGACGACCTGTTGCACTGGGAAGCGCTCATCCAGGGCCCCGAAGGCACGCCCTTCGAAGGCGGCATCTTTCCCGCCGAGCTTCGGTTTCCTAAGGACTACCCCCTCGCGCCGCCAAAGATGACCTTCCTGGGAGAGATCTTCCACCCAAACGGTGAGTTTTCCCGGTAGCCAGTGCAACCCAAGAACCAACGCCGGGAACTGACGGCGATCAAACGACAGTCTACCCAAGCGGTCTAGTCTGCATCTCCATCCTCCACCCACCCGGAGACGACCCGAACCACTACGAGCACGCCTCCGAGCGCTGGAGCCCCATCCAGTCCGTCGAGAAGATTCTGATCTCCGTCATGAGCATGCTGGCCGAGCCCAACGACGAGAGCCCGGCCAACGTCGAGGCCGCCAAGATGTGGCGGGAGCGGCGGCCGGAGTACGAGGCTAGGGTGAGGGAGGGCGTGCGTCGCATGTTGGGTCTGTAGTGCGACGACCCGTTGGGATCGGTTACTATCGCTTCGCTCTTTGGGTACTAGGGGTTCACGGGACCCGATCAAGACAGTCGCCAACTCGGTCCTGTGGCCTGAATTGCAAGTTTGATCTGGAAAAGGCGATGGGCTCTTACTTGGACCACCATCGTGGTCAGCCATCGCTGAAACAATTTGTCATGAGATTTCGTAAGGGGAAGAGCGGCATACAGTTCAAAGAAGTCAGATGGGTTTTGGGACTTGAATGCATAGCGCGGTGTTTATTTGGTTTGCCTTTGATCTAATTAAGCGGGAGAAGACGTAAATATCTTGTTCGAGTTGGCCTTCATAGAATACCGCCTGGGAAGCTTCTTCTACTCAGCAATTAATCTGTCGTTATCATTAATAAACACGACAAACCCGCATCTCCGACTATGTCGTGTCCGAATAGGAAGAGGGCTATATTCTATAGATATTCATCTTAATTTTATGTGATTTGTGTATACGAAGCAGCATTCACCTCCAGGAAATCTACCGTGCAAAATCAGCCTTGAAACCCGGCCTATTGTACGCTTGTGATCAACTGGATATATGTGGGATACGGTATATTACGTTTAGAGACACATATGCGTATTTGCCAGGAGCTAAGGAATGTGCGTTATCGAGGCGTTTACGCGCAATATTTACGTAGCCTTTACAAGGTCGCTGTTAGGTAACGGCTATATAGCTATCTGCTTATGCCTCTTTTCAGGGAAAAGGGCAAGCTTTAGATAGTCCTTAATAGACACCTGTAGTTCCTCTCGCTCTGGCTTTAGCAGAAACTGACAGTATTGATCTCTAGCTCAGTCTCAGATATCCCCACTTCAATGCATGTTAATTCTCGTCTAATTAGTCCTTCCAGCAGTCTAAGCACTTCACCTTCTTCGACCTTGGAGGTCGGCTTCTGTAGGAATACATATAGAACCATAAACGCTTGAACTAATACAGTTCGAACGCCCGATTTTTTGCCATAATCCAATAGCTTTCAAACCTATAGGGAAAGGGAGGGACTACGTATTCTCATCGTCACCAGCCGGTTATATTCCCTTCCCTCTAATCGAATGGATCCATTCGAATCTAGAACCTAGTTGGGATGACGAACAAAGTGTATAGCAATACGAATGACTTAACCTGAAGATTGGCTCTGCGAATACCATGCTGTAGGTAAGTTCTACGTGACGGATTAGCAGTCATAGGGTTGAAATTTCGGCTTCAATCATGGGAAGTTCAGCTCTTCTATCTGTAGTATGACATTGTCTGGTAATTTAACCGATTATATGCCATGGGAAACTCCATGTCACAACTGCACGAGTCTCGTGTGCTTTCCAATAAGGAATGGGGATGATCTTATGGTTTTATAAGCTCAAGTGTACGCCCTAACATGGTAGATATTGCTAGTGGGTGTCTCGGGGGTGGACGAGTATATTCAGGGTTGAAAGCAATGCAACCCGGTCCACTGCATGGCCACCAGATTACGCAATCTTGACGCTCCATCAATCCATTCGCCCAAGCTGATTATGGATATTAATCCATTTGAAGCTTTCGTAGATAGATATCGTGTTCATAATAAATAGTTCTTATAACGGTATAGGTTCCGCTATTAGTAAAACTTTATTATATAAATAATAATATTAACAAATAATTATTTATAATATTATATTATAAAAAATTATTTATTCGGAAACGTTTAATATTTTAATATATTACTTGTTTATAAGTTTAAATATATTTATTTTTTAATAATAAAAGCAATATATTTAAAAATTTTAATGTTTTGTAATTTTTTTAATAGCGGGTTTATTTTTAAATAATAATTATATTAACATCTTAGATAACCGAGCTACGCGGACAAATAAGCTGCGCGGTTTTTAACACCTTGCAATAACCAATTTAAATAATTCAACAACAATATATCGCATTAATTCAAATTAATTAAATTCTTTTTCGTTAAATATCTTTATAACTTCTTTATAAATATACGCATTATATCCGGGCTTACCGTAAACGCCACATTTCCGTTCCTTAATTTTAACATTTTTACGATAACCTCTTCCAGTTATTATTAGCTATATTTTTTTTATTACCTCTTTCTTTTAAATTTAAAAATTTTATTCTTTTTATATAATAAATATTCCTTTTTTAAAAAAAAAAATTTATTTTTAATTTTATAACGTTTACTTAAAATATAATTCGTTTCGCGTAATTAAAGAATTTTTTTTAAAAAGAGCTTTATATAACAACAATATATAACCTTTTATTATAAAATTAACCGATTTAAAGATTTTTATTAACAAGTTATCTTAATAATTTTTAATTTTTCTTTATAAATATTATCCTTATTTTATTACTTTATGTCGGCAATTGGTGCTTTCAGGTGCTGCAGGCTGGTGGGCTTTGTTCAGGCTAGGCAGCAGAATGCTGCCTGGGACAGCCTTTGTCCACTGATGAT